>JBBBDQ010000927.1:9477500-9735000 GCA_037127315.1 Ascarosepion bandense
TCTCCGACAGACCCCAACAAAAGAATTAAATTTATCATATATTACGCTAAATCCACAACATCCAACTCAATCGTCCGCAACGACTCCTCCCCCACCGTTAGCGATTTGCAAAAAAACAATGTAGTTTATATATTCAAATGCCCCTTTCGAGAATGTATCTCTAACAAACTAAATGATACCTACATTGGACATACTACTAACTCGCTTTCGCGGAGACTTACATTACACTTAAATGAAAATTCTAACATATTCCGACATTTAAAACACCACGGCTATCAACACACACTTCTTAGGAAAACACTTGTTGAAAATACGCACATACTTAGACAAGAAAATAATAAACGAAAACTTAAAATTCTAGAAGCTATCTACATCTAACAGTTTAGACCTAGCTTAAATAAAATAAATTCCGACACCTCCACTAACATACTTCAATGCCTATAATCGACTGGAGAGGTCATAGTTATTATACTTACCCCTTACACCCATAGTAGTAGCAGTTCCCAGACCAATCCCTCATGCTACTATACTCTCATTTGACCAAAAACCTACTACCACCATTTGTTCTCGGCCTGCGGCCATGTGCGACGCAAAAAAGTGGATCTGTCTAATTTTCTCTGTATAACTCCACACTGTTAATAATTTAAATGTTCTATGTTCACTGTATATTAAATGTTCATCCTTTGATAATGGCTTATGTAAGCCGAAAGCTCAGACCTGATAAAAAAATCAACAATTACTGCGATTTCTTGTCGTCTTTTCATGACAACATTATCAAGCTAATCAGATCATACGAAAGGATCTTACACAAAATAAATAGACAGAACTTGTCTATATTATTCAATGAAACGTGTATATATATATATATATATATATATATATATATATATATATATATATATATATTACGCTCTCACATCCTGATTGAGCACTCTGGAAGAATGGTAGACTTTGAAAAACAGTAGCTACCCTGGCATGTACGCATCGCTCATTCACTAAAGAATGAGAGCACTCTGGCTATTGGGCGTGTATAATGATAATATACATGCTAAAAAGTCTACCTTCTTCTGCCGTCGAGCCTACTCCTTGCCTAAATGTGTGACCGCTTGGGAATACCAGGTACCGTAATCTTGGATGTTTCTTTGGTTCGATGTTGTGTTTGCTTAATGGTATATCAATTTTATCATTTAGACATACAGATTGATACAATGCTGCCTTTGACTCGCACTAGGTGTCCTAGAGAAAGCTTATTCTTTGTTGATATACCGTGTCCTTTCAAGACTTGGCCGAACATATCCTTTACAGCTCTAAGCAGTATTTATCTCCTAAATATCCCTTCCAGCCTTGTTCAGCCATCAAGCTCGTTAGGTAGATATCTCGATATTTTCTTCTACACTCCTTGTATTAAATATATCTTGTCGGTATCGAATTCTTCAAGCCCTCTTTCTTGAAGTGTTCCAGAAATTTCTACTGTCCCTTTCTACTTCTAAGTACCTCTTCTTGTTTTCATTTTCTTCCCATTGTATAAATGTTCGTGCCCATAGAATTGTTAGCATTCTCCTATAGACCATCTTATTCCAAATCCCAGTTTTATATGAGAAAAATGCCATACTTTAAGATTAATCTTACATAGCAGTTCAGTAATGTGTTCTTTTTGGGGAATCCCAGGTAAGACGAAGAATTACATCCGAATAAATGCAATGTCAGTCATTATCTTCCGTCTCCTTAATTCTTATTCTTTTATTGTCCTCTCTCCTTATTAGTATTTTTTCTCATATTCTCTAACATTCAGTAAATTAAATGCAATGTCAGTCATTATCTTCTCTCTTCTTAATTCTTAATCTTTTATTGCCCTTTCTTTTTAGTAGTTGTTTCTCTCATTTTCTCTAATACTAGTCTCTTTATTGGTTTGCTAGAGGATAAATGATTTTTATACAACGTTAGAGGGTGGTATGTATGACGTGGAGTGGAGTTTGGAGGTTTTAAGGAGCGTGGAAACATCTCTTAATTGCAGTTGTTCCCATGCCCACCCTTTCGACAGCAAGGCCTATGATGAGGTGACTTTATGTTTTGAGTAGCGTGGAAACATCTCTTAATTGAAGTTGTTACCATCTCCACCCTTCCGGAAGCAAAGCTTATGATGTGAAGATTGGAGGTTTTGAGGTGCGTAAAACCATCCCTTAATTGCTGTTGTTTCCAGGTTCACCCTTTCTGCAGCAAGGTCCATAGAATTGTTAGCATTCTCCTATAGACCACGTCATTCCAAATCCCAGTTTTATGTGAGAAAAATGCCATTTAAGATTAATGCTACATAGCAGTTCAGTAATGTGTTCTTTGTGGGGAATCCTGGGTAAGACGATAAATTACATCCGACTGCAATGCCTATGATTAGAAGTTTGAGGATCCTGGAACCATCTTTAATTGCTGTTGTTCCAGGCTCACCCTTCCAGCAGTAGAGTTTCTGATCAAGAGATTGGAGGTTTTGGGGAGCGTCGAACCATCTCTTAATTGCTGTTGTGCTAGGACCACCCTTCCTGCAGAAAACTCTGATCGTGAGATTGGAGGTTTTGAGGAACGTGGAACCATCTCTTAATTGCAGTTGTTCCAGGCTCAACCATTCGGCAGCAAGGCCTCGGATGGATTGATTGGTGGTTTTGAGGAGCGTGAAAGCATTTATTAATTGCTGCTGTTTTATGCCCAATCTTCCAACACAACGCGCCTGTTCGGAAGATTAGTGGTTTTGAGAAGCGAGAAACTACTTCTTAATTGCTGTTGTTCCGGTAGCAAGGCCTCTGATCGGGAGATGGGAGGTTTTGACGGGCGTAAAAACATCTCTTAATTGTTGTTGTTTTAGGAACACTCTTGTGGCAGTAAGGCCTCTGATCGGGAGATTAGAGGTTTTGAGGAGTGTGGAGCCATCTCATAATTGCTGTTGTTCACAGGTTCATCCTTCCTGAAATAAGGCCTCTGATGAGGAGATTGGAGTTTTTGAGGAGTGTGAAATTTTTTCTTAATTGCGCATTCTTCCAGCATCAAGACTACTAATCGAGAGATTGTAGGTTTTGAGAGTCATGAAACCATCTCAATTTCTGTTGCTTGAGGCCCACCTTTCTGGCAGCAAAACCTCTGATGCGAAGATTGCAGGGTTTAATAAGCGTGGAACCATCTCTTATTTGCTGTTCATCCCAGGCCCACCCTTTCAGCAGCAAAGGCAATGAACGGGAGATTTTTAAGTTTTGAGGAGTCTGAAACCATCTATTAATTGCTGCTGTTCCCACGTCAACTTTTCCAGTAGCAAACTCTGATAGGGAGATTGAAGGTTTTGAGGAGAGTGGTATAATCTCTTAAATGGTGTTGTTTCCAGGCCCACCCTTCCGACAGCAAGGCCTGTTATGGGGAGATTGGAAGTTTTGAGGAGCGTGAAACCCACTTTTAGTTGATATTGTTCGAGGCTCACCCTTCCGGCAGCAAGGCCTATAATGGGAAGATTGAAAATTTTGAGAAGTGTGGAAGCATCGCTTAATTGCTGTTGTTTCAGGTCCACCGTTTCGACAGCAAGGATCTCATATTCTCTAACATTCAGTAATTTAAATGCAATCTTCCGTCTTCTTAATTCTTTTTCTTTCATATTGTCGTCTCTCCTTAATAGTATTTTTTAAATATTCTCTAACATTCATTAAGATAAATGCAATGTCAATTGTTATCTTCCGTCTCCTTCATTCTTATTCTTTCATATTGTCCTCTCTCCTTAATAGAACTTTTTCTCATATTCTCTAACATTCAGTAATTTAAACGCAGTATCAAACATTATCTCTCATCTTCTTAATTTTTATTATTTTATTGATTTATCTTTTTAATAGTAGTTTGTCTCAAATTCTCTAACGTTCAGTAATTCAAATTTGATGTCAATCATTATCTATTGTCTTCTTTATTCTTATTCTTTTATTGTCCTCTCTGCTTAATAGATCTTCTCATATCCTCTAACATTCATTAAAATAAATGCAATGTCAGTCATTATCTTCTCTCATCTTAATTCTTACTCATTTATTGTCCTTTCTTTTTAATAGTGGTTTTTCTCATTTTCTCTAATACTAGTCTCTTTATTGTTTTGCTTGAGGAGAAATGATTTTTATATAACGTTAGCGGGTGGTGGTGTGCTATGTAACATTGCAGTAATCTTTTAACAACATTATTTTGTCTTTTGGTTTATCATGATCAGACCAATCCACTGGTAAGATCGTGTAAAAGACCATTGATTCTACATCCTATACATTAGTTTGATTTCTTTTGCATTATTATCAGTAATTTTTCATGACTATTCAACGCTGAACTTTTGACAGCAATGTTGACTACTTAATATTTTTGAAAATCTATGATATTTTCACGTTTCTTTTTCACTTATTTTGTTTTAACACTGTATTATTTAAACTACCCACTGTGCGAGTATTGTAACTATATTTATATTAACTATATATATATATATATAATTCCTTCGTCTAAAGAACGACTCGAAGTTTCATGCTCAACACAATCATCAGGTGCATATTATGAACATTATATGCACTTGACGATTGCGTAGTGCACGAAAATCCGAGTTACATTTTTTTGACGTAGGCTAATATTTATGTTTATTAATATATATATATATATATATATATATATATATATATATATATAACTAAATGTCTAAATGTGCTGTTTGTAAATAAACTTGCCAATTGAGATGATGTAAGTCATTTTCATTCTGTAGTTGATTTATTATCTTGTCAGATAACTTCTTTACTTTTCTAGGCCTGAAATCTCTAATAAGAACTTCAGTATTTACACTAACCTTTTGGGATAGTTTTCGTTTTTAGAATTTCCCTGATGCTTCCAGTTTCAGTTAGGAAACGAGATACGCGCGCGCTCGCGCGCGCGTGTGTGTGTGTGTGCGACAAAAGTTAGTTAAGAAACGAGATAGGCCTTGACACTATAGCATCCTGTCTTTAAAAATGCAGAGAGAGAAAGAGACAGAGAGACAGAGACGGAGACAGAGACAGACACACAGACAGACAGACAAACGTAGAAAGACAAAGAAAAATCTAACTCCAGTTAGTTTTCTTTCAAAATTACTAAACCTTCTCAGTACTCAGTGCAAATCAATAAACATTGTGTGTCAATCTCGATAAATATCGAAAAAAATTACACAAACTTTTCTGAAAGGATTATCTCGTCTAAATCAAAGAAAAGAAAATATTTATTTAAAAAAAAAAACAGCTGTTTCCCTTCTATAGCTATTGGTGCAAGAAAATCAAATCATTCATTGGAATTCTACATTGATTAACTTTCATGTAAACATCTTTTAATTGCTGTTGTTTTGACCCACCCTTCCGGCAGCAATGACTGATCAGGAGATTAAAGATTTTGAGGAGCGTGGAAACATCTCTTAATTGCTGTTATTCCAGACTCACACTTCCGGCAGCAAAGCCCCTGATGATGAAATTGAAAGTTGTTCCCATGTCCCCGCTTCCGGCAGCAAGTCCTTTGATGGGGTGATTGTAGGTTTTGGGGAGCGTGGAAACATCTCTTAATTGCTGTTGTTCCTATGTCCACCCCTCCGTCAGCAAGGACTATGATTGGGATATTGGAGGTTTTGAAGTGCGGAGAAACATCTGTTAATTGATGTTGTTCCCATGTCCGCGCTTCCGGAAGCAAGGCCTTTGATGGGGTGATTGGAGGTTTTGAGGAGTGTGGAAACATTTCTTAATTGCTGTTGTGCCCATGTCCACCCTTCGTGTAGCAAGAACTATGATGCGGAGATTGAAGGTTTGAAGTGCGGGGAAACATCTATTAATTCTTCCTGTTCCCATGTCCACACTTCCGGCAGCAAAGTCTTTGATGGGGTGATTGGAGGTTTTGAAGAGCGGGTAAACATATCTCAATTGCTGTTCTTTCCATGTCCACCCCTCTGGCAACAAGGCCTTTGATTGGGGGATTGGATGTTTTGAGGACCGTGGAAACATTTCTCAATTGCTGTTGTTTACATGTTCACCCTTCCGTCAGCATGGCCTATGTTTGGGTGATTAGATGTTTTAGTATCGTAGAATCATCTCTTAATTGCTGTTGTTCCCATGTCAATCCTTCCGTCAGTAAGGACTATGATTGGGAGATTGGAGGTTTTGAGTATCGTATAAATATCTCTTAATTGCTGTTGTTCTCATGTCCCCCCCTTCCGGCATCAAAGCCTTTGATGATTAGATTGGTGGTTTTGAGGAGCGCGTAAACATCTCTTAATTGCAGTTTCCCAGGTCCACTCTTCCGGCAGCAAGGCCTATGATTGTGAGATTGGAAGTTTTGAAGAGCGTGTAAACATTTCTTAATTGCTGTTGTTCCCATGTCCCCACTTTTGGCATCAAGGCCTTTGATGGTTAGATTGCTAGTTTTCAGTAGCGCAAAACATCACTTAATTGCAGTTTCCCAGAGTCACTCATCCGGCAACAAAGCGTATGATTGTGAGATTGAAAGTTTTGAAGAGCGTGTAAACATTTCTTAGTTGCTGTTGTTCCCATTTCCACCCTTCCTGTAGCAAGGACTATCATGCGGAAATTGGAGGTTTTGAAGAGCGGGGAAAAATCTATTAATTGCTGTTGTCCCCATGTCCACCCTTCCGTCAGTAAGGACTATGATTGGGTGTTTGGAGGTTTTGAGTATCATAGAAATATTTCTTAATTGCTGATGGTCCCATGTCCACCCTTCCGGCATCAACTCCTTTGTTGGTTAGAGTGGTGGTTTTGAAGAGCGCGGAAACATCACTTCCTTGCAGTTTCCCAGGTCCACACTTCCGGCAGCAAGGCCTATGATTGTGAGATTGGAAGTTTTACAGAGCGTGGAAACATTGCTTAATTGTTGTTGTTCCCATGCCACCGATTCCGGCAGCAAGGCCTTTGATGGGGTGATTGGAGGTTTTGAGGAGCGTGGAAACATTTGTCAATTGCAGTTGTTCCCATGTCCCCACTTCCGGCATCAAAGCCTTTGATGATTAGATTGGTGGTTTTGAGGAGCGCTGAAACATCACTTAATTGCAGTTTCCCAGGTCCACTCTTCCGGTAGCAAGGCCTATGTTTGTGAGATTGAAAGTTTTGAAGAGCGTGGAAACATTTCTTAATTGCTGTTGTCCCCATGTCCACCCGTCAATTCAGCAAGGCCTATGATTGGGAGATTGGAGGTTTTGAGGATCGTAGAAATATTTCTTAATTGCTGTTGTTCCCATGTCTACCCTTCCATCATCAAGGCCTTTGATGGATCGATTATAGATTTTGAGTGTCGTAGAAATATTTCTTAAATGCTGTTGCTCACATGTCAACCCTTCCGGCTGAAACGCCTTTAATGTGGTGATTGTAGGTTTTGAGGAGCGGGGAAATATCTATTAATTGCAGTTGTTCTCATGTCCACCTTTTTTTCAGCAAGACCTATGAATATGGAGGTCGGAGGTTTTCAGGAGCGTGAAACCATTTCTTAATTGCTGTTGTTCCCATGTTCACCCTTCCGGCAGCAACGCCTTTGATGGGGTGATTGAATGTTTTGTGGAGCGGGAAAATATGTCATAATTGCAGCAGTTCTTCCCAGGTCCAGCCTTCCATCATCAAGGCCTTTGATGGGGAGATTGGAGGTTCTGAGGGGCGTGGAAGCATCTCTTAATTGCTGCTGTTCACAGTCCACCCTTCCGGCAGCAAGGCCTGTAATGGGGAGAATAGTGGTTTTGAGGAGCGGGGAAACATTTCTTAATTGTTATTGTTCAAGGTCCTTCCTTTCGGCAGTAAGGCCTATAATGGGGTGATTGGAGGTTTTGAGGAGCGGGGAAACGTCTCATAATTGCTGGTGTTCCAAGGTCCTCACTTCCGGAAGCAAGGCCAATGATGGGCAGATTGGAGGTTTTGAGGAGCGTGTAAACATCTCTTAATTGCTGTTGTCCCAGATCCACCCTTCCGGCAGCAAGACCTATGATTGGGAAATTGGAGGTTTTGAGGAGCGGGGTAAGGTCTCTTAATTGCTGGTGTTCCAAGGTCCTCACTTCCGGAAGAAAGGCCTATGATGGGGAGATTACATCTTTTGAGGAACGTGGAACAATTTTTTTTATTGCTGTTGTTTTAGGACCTCCCTTCCGATAGCAAAGACTCAGATTGGGAGATTGAAGTTTCTGAAGGGCGTAGAACGATCTCTTAATTGCTGTTGATCCGATGCCCACCCTTCCGTCAGAAAGGCTTCTGATGGGGACATTGGAGGTTTTGTATAGGCTGGAACCATCCCTTAGTTTGCTGTTGTTAACAGCCTACCCTTACGCCAACAAGGCCTCTGATAGCGAGATTGAAGTTTTGAGGGGCGTGGAGCCATCTCTTAATTGCTGTTGTTTTAGGCACACCTTGTTGGCAACGATGAATCTGAGTGGTATATTGGAGGTTATGAGGAACCAACTCTTGATTTCTTTTGTTCCAGACCCACCGTAATAGTCCTTCCTCGTATTCTCTAACATTCAGGAATTCAAAGGCAATATCAAAAATTATCTTCTGTCTTTTTAAAACTTATACTTTATTGTCCTTTCTTTTTAATCGTAGTTTTTTATTCTCTAACAATCATTAAAAAAAATGTAATATCAATCATTATCTACCGTCTTCTTAATTCTTATTCTTTGATTGCCCTCTCTAATTAATAGTACTTATTTTCATATTCGCTAACATTCATTAAAATAAATATAAATTTATATATAAATATAAATATAAATTCTTTTGAATCCCCAGATCATTCTTTCATGTGCTTCCGCCTGTCACTTCTCAGCTCGATTAGCTATCTCTTCTTTCTCTACCGCTCTCCTTCCTCCCCTGACTGTTCGTTACTTGACATCATTTCTGACAATATTGACAAAGCCATTTCTTCCCATCCCTCTGCCCATGTATTCGTGTTTGGTGACTTTAACGTCCACTACACCAAGTGGCTGAAGAACGCTGTCACTGACCCTGCTGGTGTCCACACCATGAACTTTTCAATCACCCAATCCCTTATGCAAGTAGTGGACTTCCCCACGCGTTTCTCCGACAACCCTAACGGAAGGGACTCACTTCTAGACCTCTGCTTCACTTCCATCCCAGACTCTTGCACTACCAGACAACTCTGCCCACTCGGAAACTCTGACCACACTGTAGTGTCCGTCAATATTTCACTCCACTCCCGCCCGACCCATGAAACCCAGACAAGTAGAATATCCTACTGCTATCAAAGAGCAGACTGGGATTCGTTCCGAGACTTCCTCTGTGACATCCCTTGGAACAACGTCTTTAGTCTTCCCATCGAAGAATGTGCATCCGAGGTCTCCTCCTGGGTTAAGGCTGGCATCGATGCCTTCATCCCTGCTAGGAAATTCCAGCTTAAATCTCATTCGTCTCCATGGTTCTCACCCGCTTGCTCGGCTGCCATTGCCCACCGGAATCATTTCTTCCGACTCTATCGTAACTACGCGTCGGACCAAAACAGGCGCCTTTTCACTTCAGCTCTTAATAAGTGTAAAAGGATACTTAACGAAGCTAAGATGTTGTTTACTGCCAGAATGAAGCAACGCATAGCATGCTCTAAATTCGGCTCTAAAGACTACTGGCGACTCTGTAAAAGAGTACTTAACAAGAGCAAGTCCACAATAGCCCCGCTAATCAACAAATTTGGGGTCCTCATCTCCCCAGCAGATAAGGCTGAATGCTTTGCCCGCAGATTCACGAACAATTCGAGTCTGGACTCATCTGGAGTTTTTACACCCGACTTCTCACCTAGAACCGAGGCACAATTGAATGATGTCCACATTACACCTTCGCTTGTCTCTAAGATAATCTTAAAACTTGACCCTCACAAGGCGAGCGGTGGTGACGGAATCCCAACCATAGTCTTAAAGAAATGTGCCCTGAACTCTCCTCTGTCCTTTCTAAGCTCTACAACCTCTGCCTATCTGCTTCCTGCTTTCCTGCCTGTTGGAAATCTTCCTCTGTAGTTCCTATATTTAAAAACACTGGAGAACCTTCTGACCCTGCAAATTACCGCCCTATCAGCCTTCTTCCGATCTTTGGCAAAGTGTTTGAAGCCATTATCAACGCCGAGGTGGTTCAGCATCTCACAGCACACAGGCTCCTCTCGGACAAGCAATATGGTTTCCGCTTCACCAGGTCTACTGCTGATATGCTAACGACCATCACCGAGTACATATACCAGGCACTCGACAGGAATGGCGACGCCCGAACCGTTGCATTGGATATATCTAAGGCGTTCGACAGAGTTTGGCATGCTGGCCTTCTATGTAAACTGCGGAGCTATGGTATAACTGGACATTTGTTTGAACTAATCCAGTCATTCCTCTCTAACCGCACAATGAAGGTGGTATTAAACGGACATGCCTCTCAGAACTACCATACAAACGCAGGTGTCCCCCAAGGCTCCATCTTAGGTCCTACACTCTTCCCGATATACATAAATGATCTCCCTGATTCCATAAGAGCCCAAATAGGTTTGTACGCCGATGACACCACAGTTTACTCTCGCCTGCTACAAAATCAGGTGTAGGCGTCAAAGCTAACCTCGCAGCCGAGATTGAAAAAGACCTCCAATCCATCTTGGACTGAGGTAAGAAATGGCTAGTAAATTTTAATGCTTCTAAAACGAAGCTACTGTCAATTAACCATCATCGACAATCTCACCTACCTCCCATTAGCATGGACCAGGCTTGCCTCCCAGAGAGTAAAACACTACGCCTCCTTGGTCTCACACTTTCAGCGGACCTCAAATGGAATGACTATATCGAATCCATTGCTAAATCCGCTGCTATGAAAGTCGGTTCTCTGTGTAGGGCCCGGAAGTTTTTTCCGTCTAAATCTATCCTGCACATATATAAATCTACCATACGCCCGTGCATTGAATACTGCTGCCATATCTGGTAGGGTGCCCCTGATGTTCTCATCGGGCTTCTCGATAAGGTTCAGAGGAGGGTCTGTAATGTGATAGATACCGACTTGGCAGACCGCCTGCAGTCTCTCTCGCACCGGCGCGACGTGGCTTCCCTGTGTCTCTTCTATAAATACTTCCACAGCTTCTGCTCCGATGAACTTAGATCACTAGTGCCCCCTAAATACGAAATTGTACGAGATACTAGATTAGCAACTAGATCCCACCCTTTTACAGTGAAACCGATAAAATGCAGCCTTAACTTCTACTCCAACAGTTTATTTCCTCGCACTTCCCGACTGTGGAATTCTCTTCCAATTGATTGCTTCCCCGACGGCTACAATCTCCAGGAGTTTAAATGTAAGGTCAATAGACACCTCCTAACACACTAACCTGCTCCCATTCTATCAAACACTCTTCCCACCTGCCCAACCCTCATCCTCGGTATACTTACTCATCTGTCACCTTCCTCCTGACATTCCCTATGTCTAACCACTCCTTCTCTTTACCTTCCCCTATGTAGCCCCATGCGCAATAGTGGCAGTGAAATGCCTTGCTTGGGGTGAGATGATTAAAAAAAAACAAAAAACACAGTATCAAACATTATCTCTCATCTTCTTAATTTTTATTATTTTATTGATTTTTCTTCTTAATAGTAGTTTGTCTCAAATTCTCTAACGTTCAGTAATTCAAATACAATGTCAATCATTATCTTCTGTTTTCTTAATTTTTATTCGTTTATTGTCCTCTCCCCTTAATAGTTAGTTTTCTCATATTCTCTAACATTCATTCAAATAAATGCAATGTCAATTGTTATCTTCCGTCTCCTTCATTCTTATTCTTTCATATTGTCCTCTCTCCTTAATAGAAGTTTTTCTAATATTCTCTAACATTCAGTAATTTAAACGCAGTGTCAAACATTATCTCTCATCTTCTTAATTTTTATTATTTTATTGATTTATCTTTTTAATAGTAGTTTTTCTCAAATTCTCTAACGTTCAGTAATTCAAATTTGATGTCAATCATTATCTATTGTCTTCTTTATTCTTATTCATTTATTGCCCTTTCTCCTTAATAGTAGTCATTCTGATATTCTCTGACATTCATTAAAATAAATGCAATGTCTTCCACATTCTTAATTCTAATTCTTTTGTTGCCGTCTTTCCTTATATGAGATTTTCTCATATTTTCTTACATTTAGTAATTTAAATGCAATGTCAATCATTATCATTATCATCCGTCTTTTTAACTCTTATTCTTTTATTCTCTTCTCTCCTTAATTGTAGTTTTTCTCATATTCTCTAACATTCAATAATTTAAATGCAATCTTCCGTCTTCTTAATTCTTTTTCTTTCATATTGTCGTCTCTCCTTAATAGTATTTTTTAAATATTCTCTAACATTCATTAAGATAAATGCAATGTCAATTGTTATCTTCCGTCTCCTTCATTCTTATTCTTTCATATTGTCCTTTCTCCTTAATAGAAGTTTTTCTCATATTCTCTAACATTCAGTAATTTAAACGCAGTATCAAACATTATCTCCCATCTTCTTAATTTTTATTATTTTATTGATTTATCTTTTTAATAGTAGTTTTTCTCAAATTCTCTAACGTTCAGTAATTCAAATTTGATGTCAATCATTATCTATTGTCTTCTTTATTCTTATTCTTTTATTGTCCTCTCTGCTTAATAGATCTTCTCATATCCTCTAACATTCATTAAAATAAATGCAATGTCAGTCATTATCTTCTCTCATCTTAATTCTTACTCATTTATTGTCCTTTCTTTTTAATAGTGGTTTTTCTCATTTTCTCTAATACTAGTCTCTTTATTGTTTTGCTTGAGGAGAAATGATTTTTATATAACGTTAGCGGGTGGTGGTGTGCTATGTAACATTGCAGTAATCTTTTAACAACATTATTTTGTCTTTTGGTTTATCATGATCAGACCAATCCACTGGTAAGATCGTGTAAAAGACCATTGATTCTACATCCTATACATTAGTTTGATTTCTTTTGCATTATTATCAGTAATTTTTCATGACTATTCAACGCTGAACTTTTGACAGCAATGTTGACTACTTAATATTTTTGAAAATCTATGATATTTTCACGTTTCTTTTTCACTTATTTTGTTTTAACACTGTATTATTTAAACTACCCACTGTGCGAGTATTGTAACTATACATATATTAACTATATATATATATATATAATTCCTTCGTCTAAAGAACGACTCGAAGTTTCATGCTCAACACAATCATCAGGTGCATATTATGAACATTATATGCACTTGACGATTGCGTAGTGCACGAAAATCCGAGTTACATTTTTTTGACGTAGGCTAATATTTATGTTTATTAATATATATATATATATATATATATATATATATATATATATATATATATATATCTTCACCACAAGTAAGGCGCTAACGCCATTACGACGCAAGAGGTTACTGAAAGTTAATGAGAAAGAAAAGTCTTTAAAATCGGAAACACATTCCTAAACAGGAAACAAGGGATAAACGTCAAATGCTCTTTAAAAACCGGAAAGTAGTGCCAACCGAGTTATATAAAGATTTAAAGAGTTCATTTTGAATTTTGGTCTCACTGCATGTCTTTCTCTTATCTGACTTAATGTGTTGTTTGTAAATTGTTGTGAGACAGATATTTACCTACATCATGAACTTTTCCAGTGCTATATTACTATGTGAATGCTAGTATTATGGGAGTAGCGCCACGAGCACTACTACTGACACTGCTTCCGAGCAGAGAGCAATAACCAGTCGTGGTTCCGCCGAAGGGTAGAAGCACGACTGGGGAAAAATAGACAGCCATTTTTTGGCCGGGCCATATAGCCCGGAATCCCAGTCATAACTGACCATGTGTCACATGCTGTCCTTACTGGGGGGGGGGGGACATCTAAATAATGTAGCGCCACTAGCGCCACTACTGATACTGTCAGCACTCTGCCTTCGGGTAGAGGGCGCTCTCTGCTAGGAAGCAGATAGCAATAACCCAGTCGTGGTTCCGCCGAACGGTAGAAGCACGACTGGGGAAAAATAGATAGGTATTTTTTAGCCGGGCCATATAGCCTGGAAATCCCAGTCATAATTGACCATGTGTCACATGTTGCCCTTACTGGGAGGGACAGCTAAATAATGTAGCACCGGTAGTGCTACCTTTGTCACTGTCAGCTCTCTGCCTGCGGGTTGAAAGCGCTCACCCAGTCGTGGGTCCGCCGAAGAGTAGAGAAACGACTGGGGAAAGATAAACAGATTGTTTTGGCCGGTCTATATGGCTCGGAAGACACACATAAAAATGACCTTGTGTAACATTTCGTCTTAAGTATAAAGGCCGACTAAATATTGTAGCACCAGTAGTGCGCAGCCGCGTACGACTCCCAATATCGGACACCACTGGATAGTAAGCTCCGCTTACTCTTACACTATTCTTTGTAACCTGTTTAATATATCTTTCTTTACCTCTAACCCGTGTTCCGTGTTTTCCTTCCGTGGCCCCCACTTTGGGTCCCCATCATAAATAAACGAGCCAATTGGGATTATGTAAGTCATTTTCATTCTGTGGTTGATTTATTCTCTTGTCAGATAACTACTTTACTTTTGTAGGTCTGAAATCTCTAATAAGTACTTCAGCTTTTACACTAATATTTTGGGATAGATTTCGTTTTTAGAATTTCCCTGGTGCTTCCAGTTTCAGTTAGCAAACGAGATGGTCCTGGGCATGACGGTAAACTGCGTCTGCAGCAAGGCCTCTGATTGGGAGGTCGTGAGGAGCATGAAACCATCTCTTAATTGCTGTTGTTCCCAGGTCCACCCTGACCCAGGGTAGTAGCACCTGTTAGGGTGCCAGCTATGGTCAAATAGTTAACCCCCAAACTGGGATCAAACACTATGAATGCATAAAATTGCTTTTATAGAAATATATGTGCATAAAAATAGACTTTTATAGAAAAATATACATTTTTGAAGATAAAATTATTACCACAGCACATTTTTGAAGGAAAACAATCTCAGCAAAACATTTTGGAATACAAAACTAGAATACATTTTCAGTTTTCTAAAATAAAAAAGAATAAACACAAATTTTTTGTTAAAATCTAACTAAATTAACTTTCTCTCCATAACCGAACATTAAAAAAATTTAATTAAAACCCCACCTTTTTGGCATTAAATAACCCACAGAGGTTGATACGCTGTTAAGCAAAACTCACTCACTCACTAGGAAACGAAACACGTTTCTCTGTGTGTGTGTGTGTGTGTGTGTGTGTGTGTGTGTGTGTGTGTGTGTGTGTGTGTGACAAAAGTTAAGAAACGAGACACGCCTTGCCACTATAGCATCCTGTCTTTGAAAATGCAGAGAGAGGGAGGGAGAGAGAGAAGGCGAGAGACAGACAGAAAACTAACTCCAATCAGTTTTCTTCCAAAATAACTAAACGTTCTTCCTACTCAATGCAAATCTATAAACACTGTGTGTCTATCTCGATAAATATCGAAAAAGATTTAAACAAATAGTACTAAAACGCCATATCTAATCTAGATCAATGAAAAGAAATTATGTTAAAAAAAAATAAACAGCTGTTTCCTTTCTATAGCTGTTGGTGCAATGAAACGAAATCATTCGTTGGGTTTCTGCATTGATTAATTTGCATAACATTGTGCTGGTTGTATCTCTGTTTAGTTTTTATCTCATGCAATTGAATCAAATATGTTAGTTACAACAGCTAGTAACCTTCTGTGTCAACAGTTGTACAGGTTGAGAATCCTTTATAAGAAATTCCTAAATCCGAAAGTTTTTTCCAGGTGCTAGCATGACATACCAGAAATGGAAATTTTCAGAAATCAATTGGAAGATTCCTATATAATGTGAAGTTGTTGTTAGCGATCTCATCAGCCCTAGGTGGGGGTTCCCCAGCCCAGCTACGTAGCCTCCGTTGGTGCTAGCTTTTTATTAGCGATCATCACAGCAACACTTCCATTCGTGTATTACTTACTAAGTGTTTCGTGCTCAGTAAAGATATTTTTTAGAATGTCAAAAAGTCCTGCAGATATCCATATGGGTAGTGAAAAGAAAAAAAAAGGCTTTTATGTTTATCAATATCAGAGAAAGTCCAACAGTTAGAAAATCTAGACAGAAGTACAAGCTTGAAGCGTCTGACTGGGGAACAACCACCATATATGACCTAAGAAACAAGAAAGAGAAATTGTTAAAGTTTTACGCTGAAAGGGATGAACAGAAATTAATGAAAAATTAAAAAAACACTGCACAGAACAAAAAATGATGATCTCGATCGGGTATTGATGGAGTGAATTTGTAGGGGCCTCGTTGATGCTTGGTTAATTGGCTTTGTGCCAAATGCATCCGAAGTCCCCACAATTTAAATTTCAGAAGGTTGGTTGTTGAAATGAGAAAGGATAAAATACTTCGTGTGTACATTAAAGTAAAGATTTATTTACAGAATGACAAAAGTGTAAGAAAGAACATATAAGTGAAATTTTGTTAACTGAACACTAATATATTTGTAAGAAGGAAAATGTTCATTGAGAAAATGCATGCAATTTTGTAGTTGAAATTGTTCGTAGTGAAATGTAGGTATTTAAAATGTCCGCAGAAGTTTAGAGTTCATGATTGTGTAGTAGCAGAATGTAAAGTCTTTGTTCCTTCCTCTTTTTGGTAGGTCGCGACAGGTTGAGAGAAAGAGAAGGCAAAACAAATAAAGGAGTTGTACTTAACGCGTCCATTTTGTCGTTGTTGTTGTTGTTCTCTTTGGCGGCGTGGTAGAAAAATGAAGGAAAAAACGTTGGAAGAAGAGGTCGAATGAAATTGTGGTGTGCCCTACGTCCGGGTTGGCGTGAAGTGAAAAAGAAGAAAAGAAAATTGGCAGTAAAGGCGAGTCAGCTTGAACTTTCTTCCTTACATTGTGAGATGCTATCAGCTACCGCTTCCATCTGACTGACTAATGTGACACGGTCAAAGGCCATTCTTAAATATTTAATTTCTGATCAGGTGGTAGGTCTTAGGCATCCGCCTGACTTTTCTATGACACTGTCAGCCCTCTGTCTTCGGGTAGAGGGCGCTCTCTGCTTCCGAGCAGAGACACAAACCCAGTCGTGGTTCCGCCGAAGGGTAGAACTACGACTGAGATTTTTTGGCCCGGCTACATGGCCGGGAATACCCACTATAAAATGACCATGTGTCACATCTGGCCTTGCGTGGGAAGGCTAGTAAATACAAAAAGAAGAAAAGAAAATTCGCAGTAAAGGCGAGTCAGCTTGAACTTTCTTCCTTACATTGTGAGATGCTATCAGCTACCGCTTCCATCTGACTGACAAAGACCATTCTTAAATATTTAATTTCTGATCACGTGGTAGGCTCCACGGATCTTTTTTTTTTTCTTTGGCTGTGAAAAAAAAAAACGTTTCTCTAGCGTTATTTGAATTTTAAATTTGTCATCCAATCAGGATCCAGAGTTTTGCTTATCACACTGACTTGTGAAAAAGAAAAGCTTTTAGCTGTTTGAATCCTCTATTGCGGGTGTGCAAGTTTTTTTTGTTTTTTTTCTCAAATGCTGGTCGTTTGAATCCGGTTTTGGGAGTGTGCAATTTATTTTGTGTGATTTTTTTTTAGTTGGTTGATGGATTATATAGGATTTGTATCCTATAAATTCTTCAACGTAGGAGTGGGTATATGCCGTTTATAGTACCAACCCGTGGTATGGTTTTCAGACAATTTGCAAAGATGTCGAACATTGCCGTCGTAGGCAAATAACATCACGAAGTTAACTTCATGGTATGACTGAAATTGGGTAGACATAACTGTTAGGAGATCGCCTGTGGCAGTACTAGCACGAACTATATTCACCGTATATGTATATGACGTGTTATGAAATTTAAAGGGATATAGTGTTCATGCTTGAGTTCCATTCCCAAGCTCTCCTATTTTTAGATGCTTTACACAAATTAAATATACTGTATTCTAAAATTCGAAAAATATCTGAAAACCAAAAAACTTTTGGTCCCAAGATTTTCGGATAAAGGATTCTCAACTTGTAGAAAAACAACTTGCTGTTCTTTGGTAAAACATTGTCTATTGATAAAAATTTACTAAATCACATTTAAAACGTCATAGCTCTACCAAATCACCACTTAATCAGTTAAAGTGGGTACCATTAGAATCGATACAACATTACCAACGACTCAACATTTATTTCATTACAATATAAAGTGGAATTACGAGAGTTGATAAACTATCGGAAAGTATTTTCGATCTAGTTCGCCTTGGTGCTGTACACACCGTATGGTTAGAATGTTCCCTTTCCGACCATGAAATCGCAGCACTGAATTCGAGTCTCACCATCGTGGATTTATCAGGAAGGTAACCTCTTGATGTGGTTGTGACATACATTGAGTAGTTTTGGCATTTTCGAATGACTAATAAGAGATTCTTCGTTTGGTCACTTAATCAACCTCGTCTCCTTTTCTGTATGAGTGTCTCCTAGTATTGCTCGAGGAGGCGTGAAACGTTCATCCGACTTTTCCGAAATCCACCGGGGTTCCTTCTTTTTTTTTTTTTCATTGGTCATCTGATCAACCTTGTCAATTTCAGCCCAACGGTCAAATTTTAATTATTGTTTCAAAAATTCCTTTCGCCTTTCTGCTTTTGATGAGTGGTCGTTTCGCGCCTATGTTTTTATCAATCGTTGTATGAAATTATCTTGTTTTTGTCGAAAACAAAATCATATGTTTCTCCTTTAATTTTTTTTTTTTTAATCATATCACCCCAAGCAAGGCGATAACGCCACTGATGCGCAGGGGGCTACATAAGAGTAAAAAGATTGGAAAAGAGAAAGCCGGAAACCACATCCTAAACAGGAAACAAGGGATGAGCCTATTCACCTGTTCAATAGACGTGGGTGGAGTGTTAACCGGGCGATAGTTTAGTCTATCTACTCCAATTCTCAGCGTTTCAGAATTCCACAAAGATCCATGAGATTTAATTTCCGAAAATTTTGTCTCTTCTTCTCAGCAAGGGCGGCTGTCGCTAGAATCATAGAATCCCCTATTTTTTAGACAGTTGTCGCTTCTATCAATACCCTTGGGAAAGGTATTAATCCGTCTCTTTCCTCTAGTTATGGGTTAAATAACAGGGCAGATTGGGTTCTATAGCCTCGGCTGGCAACCAGTCTACCGCAGAAAGCAATGGCAACCTACTGGGGGATAATATTCTGCCCAGTTTCACGTATGGCACTTAACTGACTGAAATAGTGAGGACAAATTTTTGTGGAGTGAAGAATTGATTTGGTGAAGGTTAAAGTGTAACGCCTTCTTTATTAGCCTATAGCTCACCGGAACTACAGATAGTCTGCCTCTCTCTCTCTCTCTCTCTCTCTCTCTCTCTCTCTCTCTCTGCTCGTCCGAAATGTTCAATACTGCAGCCGATTGATGAATCCACAACTCTCAACAACTCTCAAATCCATAACTCTCAACCTGCTCTATTCCCACGTTGTGGTTAGTTTGATCTCAGACAGGCCAAGATTTGTCGTCAATATCCCGCCTCAGAGCGGTTCGAACAGAGTGAAGATGTACAGTAATAAAAAAAAAAATATGTAGGAGAAAAATGACGAATAAAAATATCACGATTTATCTCGAGTATAATATGCAATAATGTTGTTGGTAGTGTTTCGCATGCAGAGTTGTCAATCTAAATTTTTTCCAAATCGGACGCGATACTTGGTTAATCTGGTAAGGATTGGCTGATGTATATATAAAGGAGTTTATTTAGTTCATTTTGATAATATTTTGGTAAGTATGGCTCAAGGCTGATGTCGGTGTTATGCTTAGACAGTCACTTGTGGTCGAAGTCTCCGTCCGATCACTCGGCCCAAATCAGGGATAATCTCTGTCTGTGTCTCTCTGTTTCTGTCTCTCTCTGTTTCTGTCTGTCTGTCTGTCTGTCTGTCTGTCTGTCTGTCTCTCTCTCTCTCTCTCTCTCTCTCACTCCCTCTGTGTGTGTGTGTGTGTGTGTGTGTGTGTGTGTGTGTGTGTGTGTGTGTGTGTGTGTCATTCGTTTCCCGCGTTTACTGGTGTCGGCCAAGAACTGGTGTAGGGGTATGAGGTGGTTGGATAATTGTAAAAATAAATATTATTTTTCAGACCTGGTGGTCTTCCCACCTCTTGAGTAATGTTTGCAGGTAATTCTCCTCCCACAACTCCTTTCTCCTTTCTCAGTGGGTTGCCTGCGCCTTCACATAGAACAAGCATGTCCTCCCACCTCCTCTGAATTGCTTTCTTTAAAAAAAAAACTATCGTTCGAACGCACTTTTCTTTTTTCTGGTCTAAAATTTTAGTGCGTTAGCCGGACTTCTCAAGGCGATATCATTCAACACTTGCAAATTGTTTTGGCCAAAACAAATTAATCAGCTCGGATTCTTTTCACTTCGTATAGCTTCGGATACTGAACACCTGAATATTTGTTTGTCAACTATCACAGGCAACCTCTCCTGCCACCCATGAGCATGGACATGAGAGAAATATCCTTCGTCTCCTCGGCCTTACCCTATCTTCCGATCTCAAGTAGAACCATTACACTGAGTCAATAGGTAAATCCACTGCTAGGAAGGTAGGGTCACTGTATCTTGCCAGGATGTTTTTTCCGCCTGAATCCATCTTGCACGTATACAAATCAACCATCGGTCCATGCGTGAAATACTGCTGTCATATATGGTCAGGCGCCCCTGCTGTTCATGTCAGTGTTCTTGTCCAAAGGAAAATCAGTAATGTGATAGGTACCGATTTGGCGGCTCGACTCCAGCCGATATTTCACCGACGGGATGTGGCTTCCCTCTGTTCTACAGATATTTTCATGGCTTCTGCTCTGACGAACTTAAGTCTCTGGTGTCCCTGCCACAGGAGTTTACTCGCGCAAAGAGACTGGCAACTGGGTCCCATCCATTCACAGTTAAATCAACCACATGCAGATGACAATTCTACTCCAGTAGCTTCTTTTCTCGCAGTTCCCGCCTGTGGAACTCTCTCCCATATTCTTGCTTTCCTGAGGGCTACAACTTTCATGAATTTAAATACAATATCAATACCCATCTCTTAACCACTTGACTCTAGTTCTTTACTCGCCTCCTATCTAATCTTTCACTCTTATGTAGCCCCTTTGCGCATCAGTGGCGTTACCGCCTTGCATGGGGTGAAACGATTAAAAAAAACACTCTTTTCATGAGAAGTATATCAGTACATTTTTACTTAATTTCAAATTAAAGATTGATATTGATTACCAGCAACCAAATAGTGTTACAAAAGTGGAAGTAAGTTTGTCGACTCAAACAAAACGAAATATCCGATTAACATGAATATCAGCATTTTTCTTTAAACTTTAAGATTATGAATAGTCTCATTTTTAAACAAAAAAATTGCAGCATGTGTCAAACCTGTGCAAGTTGTAGTTTATCATTAAAATCATAAAGTAGCCAATTCTGTGTTTTCTTCAATTTGCTTATTTATACCAGATGTCTGTCGACTGTTACATAGACAACACAAAACTTTGCTGCTAACGACCGAGTGCTTTTTCTTTTAGACATGCCTCCATAGATGCCCTCAACTTATCATTATCGAATAACTAACTCCGAAATATATCCATGCTAATTCTTGGAGAGTGAGATCACCAAAGCTCCTTATTGGAATCAAAGACACACGGTCTACCCAAGCACAGTTTATATTGAAAGAGGGGTAGGGATATAAAAGAAGATTATCGTTCCTTTGGTAGAGATGAAGTCAGGTGATTTCATCTCTACCAAGGCGGACTAATTTAAAATCCAGCAGATGTTAACGGTCTCGATACGAAAAAAAAAATTCTGTCCGTTTCATCAAATATGGATATTTATTACACCTTCCTTAAAATTACAACGCACTTTCCTTACACACGCATTCCGACCTTAATACGCCTACCGTAAAAAGGCGAAAGGCGTAGTTTGAATAGCTTCTTCACACTCTTATATTCTCTCCACAAGGCCTCAATAAATTTAGGGTGGAGTACGTAAATTCCCGAAACATTTTCTTCTACTTTTTGTTAAGAAACTTTTTTTCTTTTTCTTCCTTGGTCTTAAAATTACTATTTAAGGGGATCAGTAAGTCCGTAGCTGAATTGTGACATTAAATTTTCACTCTGCAATTTTCGATCTACGCTAAATCTGCAGTGAATAAGATAGAGATTATGTAAAAAAAAATAAATAGTTCTTGTAAAACTATTTTTTCACCGTCAAGGTATAGTGTTGTGGATTCTAGTTGAGAAACCACACAAAATAATAAATAACAAAAGCAGATATGGCGATAGAAAATGTAAGATGTATTGAACAAAAATATACAAACCGGAACACGGGTTAGTCAATTCAAGAATACTAGGAATACTATTAGTAGTGAAATGTACGTAATGAGTCTATATCCAAACAACTCCAACTTACTATGCACCAAATTACTGACCGACTAAGCTACTCTACAACTACACAACGGTATTTACCAACCTTCTCACGCAAGGCTAGATGTAACACAAGGTGTTTTTATTGTGGGTCTTCCCTGCCATATAGCCAGGCCAGAAATGTCTGTCTGTTTTCCCTAGTCGTGATTCTACCCTTCGGCGATACCACGACTGGGTCAGTGCTCTCTGCTCGGAAGCAGAGAGCACGCACCACCCGAAGGCAAAGGGCTGAGAGTGTCACAGCAGCAAAGCCAGCTGGTTTGCAACTACACAACTATATTTAGTTGTCAATCCCACTAAGGGCAACATGTGACACATGGTCAGATATAAGTGTGGTTTCCGGGCTATATGGCCCAGCCAACAAATGCCTGTCTATTTTTGCCCAGTCGTGCTTCTACCCTTCCGCGGAACCACGACTGGGTTATTGCTCTCTACTCAGAAGCAGAGAGCGCCGTCTACCCGAAGTCAGAGTGCTGATAGTGTCACAGCAGCAAAGCCAGCTGGTTTGCAACTACACAACTATATTTAGTTGTCAATCCCACTAAGGGCAACATGTGACACATGGTCAGATATAAGTGGGGTTTCCGGGCTATATGGCCCAGCCAACAAATGCCAGTCTATTTTTGCCCAGTCGTGCTTCTACCCTTCCGCGGAATCACGACTGGGTTATTGCTCTCTACTCAGAAGCAGAGAGCGCCGTCTACCCGAAGTCAGAGTGCTGATAGTGTCACAGCAGCAAAGCCAGCTGGTTTGCAACTACACAACGATATTTAGTTGACAATCCCACTAAGGGCAACATGTGACACATGGTCAGATATAAGTGGGGTTTCCGGGCTATATGGCCCAGCCAACAAATGCCTGTCTATTTTTGCCCAGTCGTGCTTCTACCCTTCCGCGGAACAACGACTGGGTTATTGCTCTCTACTCAGAAGCAGAGAGCGCCGTCTACCCGAAGTCAGAGTGCTGATAGTGTCACAGCAGCAAAGCCAGCTGGTTTGCAACTACACAACTATATTTAGTTGTCAATCCCACTAAGGGCAACATGTGACACATGGTCAGATATAAGTGGGGTTTCCGGGCTATATGGCCCAGCCAACAAATGCCTGTCTATTTTTGCCCAGTCGTGCTTCTACCCTTCCGCGGAACAACGACTGGGTTATTGCTCTCTACTCAGAAGCAGAGAGCGCCGTCTACCCGAAGTCAGAGTGCTGATAGTGTCACAGCAGCAAAGCCAGCAGGTTTGCAACTAAACAACTATATTTAGTTGTCAATCCCACTAAGGGCAACATGTGACACATGGTCAGATATAAGTGGGGTTTCCGGGCTATATGGCCCAGCCAACAAATATCTCTCTATTTTTGCCCAGTCGTGCTTCTACCCTTCCGCGGAACCACGACTGGGTTATTGCTCTCTACTCAGAAGCAGAGAGCGCCGTCTACCCGAAGTCAGAGTGCTGATAGTGTCACAGCAGCAAAGCCAGCAGGTTTGCAACTAAACAACTATATTTAGTTGTCAATCCCACTAAGGGCAACATGTGACACATGGTCAGATATAAGTGGGGTTTCCGGGCTATATGGCCCAGCCAACAAATATCTCTCTATTTTTGCCCAGTCGTGCTTCTACCCTTCCGCGGAACCACGACTGGGTTATTGCTCTCTACTCAGAAGCAGAGAGCGCCGTCTACCCGAAGTCAGAGCGCTGATAGTGTCACAGCAGCAAAGCCAGCTGGTTTGCAACTACACAACTATAGATCTCTGTATAGGCACGATTATATGTACACATCAGACAAGTTCATTCTTGTATCCATAAAGGGGTGACCCTCAACATATAGCGTAATTGATGTAACAATTTATTATTCGTTCACATTTTTGTCCTTAGCTTTATTGTCTTATTCACGATGTTCCGACTATTGTACTCTCTGGCCTTCTTCAGGTGACTGAACCCTTTATTTCGATCACTAGTGTAGATTGTTCTCGTTCCATTAGTCATGGATATGTTCGTTATCTTCATTTAATTCTCCTGTCTAAGTTATTTGTTCATCACTGCTGTAACCAGGTATTGAACTTACAACTCTTTTGGGTCAAATCACTGGATTCAACGCTTTCACCAATACTTTCATTCACTGGGCCATGTATCCTCGACGCCGAAGCGTCGTGATGATGGCAATAAAGATGAAGATAACAATCTGAACAACGTAAATAACGACGACAACTCATCTCAGATTGATTCCTTGATTTCTTGATTTCTTGAAAAATATGCAAAAATGGTTTCTACCTGTATTGCTCTACGGCTTTGAATACAGAAATTTCATTCTCCTTGCCATCCAAGACTAGACAATATAGTCATCCGTGTTATTTAATTGGTTGAGAAGAAATGGATTTTCCAAATATTATTTGTGTGAAATAAATGCAACGCACTAGAACGGAATTTGAACTCATCTCTCAGATTTCATTTGTCACGACGTATGTAAGAATTGTCATGCCTTCTTGGAAAATATAGTGGAACAGTTTCTTGTTGCTTTCTCTGTTGTTTGGAATTTAGAATTTTCATTCTCTTAAACTGGTTGCCGCCCAAAAGCTAGAGAGACCATACCCTGCAATTTAACCCATAGCTATGGGGTGAGAGAAATAAAGGTGGATGCCTTTACTAATGCGAAAGTGAAGAGAACAGGCGAGGCCTGAATTTGATCCATCTGCTGAATTTACATCCCATTTATGTAGAATATCTCTTTTTATTTTTTTACTTTTTGATAAAAATAAAAATATGTGATTATTCTAATAGATTTGTCAAGCATCTGAGCCTAACAAACAATTTGGCGTGAAACTCTGATGTCAAAGAGTCAGCGATTTAAATCCTTTTATATTGATTTATTGAACACAGAAAAAAACTTGAACTCATAAAAATGATTGAATACGTAAAAATAAAAACAAATCGACAAAATTGCTAATTCATTATATGAAAACAGCTTATTATGGAACGGTAGAATATGTTTAAATAAATGGATTATTAGTAGGGTTTTCAGTTACGAAGGCTGTTTGTGTTCCATTTCCACAAACAATAGAACAAAGAAGAACACACTGGCAAATGTTGGAAAAGTGAAATACGGGCAAAAACACAAATTTCAATTAACGAAAATTCAAATACATTTATATACAAAATATAAAGATTTGTTAAATGTTTATAAAAGGTCGAAAAGCCTGAAGTTGATAAGGGTTGTCTCTGGGTTGACGAAAAGTCAATTATAAAAGTTCAGCAACAAATAGAACAGTTCTTGAGACAAAATTAAACGTTTTAGAATGACGACAATTTAGAAAACTGTTTTTGACAGAATGTGTGTGTGTGTGTGTGTGTGTGTGTGTGTGTGTGTGTGTGTGTGTGTGTGTGTGTGTGTGTAAAGAGTTAGTGAATGCAGAGTTGCATACCTTTGATCAATGAAGTAAATATTTGTTAAAGTAGTTGATAGAAGTTATCAACTTTAGGAAATATTATTTGAATTGTTCGTTGAAGAACCAAAATACAGTTGTTCGTAATGTTCGAGTCGAAGATGAACAGCTAGACGATGGAATCTAGTTTGGCGGGCTTGTTGTGTAGCTGGCGATGAGTTAGTTCGGGTCGAGCGACAAAGGTTTGTGAGGCAAGCGGAAGCTAACTGCCGATCATAGCTGAGTTCGCGTTTAAATAGGCCGTCCAATCCCCGTATTTATTCCATGCTCGTTCGGCGGGAACATGTAACAAGCAACGTGATTGGTCGGTTTACAATCAAAGGAACTGATTGGCTAAGATCATTTTTGGAGGAACAGTACATTATGTGTTTGGATAAAATCGGTATATGGACGATCCCAATAAACTCAAATTCAAATATGTTTTTTCTTTTAGTGCTACTACACTACTATAAAAAATGTTCAATTTTTTCACTCCTAAACTCTTCACAGACATACATCTGGGATTCTTCTTTCTTCTTTTATGTGCCATGTCCTTTCAGGACGTAGGTGAACATGGCTTTCTACATCTCTCTATCCCTGGTGGCTCTTAGCACGTTTTCTCCTCTTGCACCATGCAACTCTCGTTCCGTCATCCACATGATCAGGTCCTTCAAATATGTTATCTGTTGCTTTCTGCTGTCTCTTTTCCTTCTATCTGGCCTGTTAGTAACAAGTTCTCCTAGCCCTCCTTCCTCATTGCATGTCCCAGGAACTTCAGCTGTCTCTTCCTGATGCTCAGTATTAATTTCCTTTTTGTTTCTATCATTTCTAAGACCTCATCATTGTTTGATCCATGATATTCGCAGCATCCTTCTGTAGAACCACATTTCAGCTGCTCCAAGTTTTTTCTTCATCTTCGAAGATATTGTCCAACATTTACTGTCATGTTGAAGAATCGACATCACATAGCAATCCAGTACTCACCTCTTTGTTCTAGCGAAATTGTCCTGTTTCTTAATACTTTACTCAACTTCTGGAATGCTTCCTTCGCCATGCCAATTCGCCTTCGGATCTCAGTGTCGCACTTTCTGTCTTCTGTTAGAACACTTCCTAGGTATTTAAATACATTTGGGATTCGTCTTCTTCTTCTTCTTCTGTGTGCCCTGTCCCTTCAGGACGTAGGCGATCATGATTCTCCACGTCCCCCTGTCCCTTGTGGCTCTTAGTATGTTTGCTCCTGTTACTCCTGGCAACCTCCGTTCCGTCATCCACCTGATCAGGCCCTGCAAATATGTTATCCGCTGCCTTCCTTTGTTTCTTTTTCCTTCTATCTGACCAGTCAGTATCAGGTTCTCCAGGCTCTCCTTCCTCATTGCGTGTCCCAGGAACTTCAGTTGTCTCTTCCTGATGCTCAGTATCAATTTCCTTTTTGTTGCCATTCTTTCCAACACCTCATCGTTGCTTGCATGCTCAGTCCATGATATCCGCAGCATCCTTCTGTAGAACCACATTTCCGCTGCTTCCAGTGTTGTCCTCATTTTCGATGATATTGTCCAGCATTCACTGCCGTATTGAAAAACTGACATCACATAGCAATCCAGCACTCTTATCTTTGCTTCTAATGAAATTTTCCTGTGTGTTAGTACTCTACTCAGCTTCTGGAACGCGTCCTTTGCCATGCCAATTCGCCTTCGGATCTCTGTGTCGCACTTTCCATCTCCTGTTAGAACACTTCCTAAGTATTTAAATTTTTGTACTTGCTTGATTCTGGTATCCCCCATCTGTATTTGGCATTTTGGGTTGCACCTTTTTCTGATGACCATGCATTCAGTTTTCTTAAAGTTTATTTGTAGTCCTTTTTTGTCACTCTCCGCTGCTACCTTATACGATTCTTTTTCCACTTTTGTACAACAATAAACTACATTTGACCGTATTAAAAAAAAAGAAACAAAGAAAAAGAAAATAACTTGACATCAGTGCCCTATCTTGAACTCTGTAAAGAGGCTCATCCCTTGTTCCCTGTTTAGGATGTGGTTTCCGGCTTTCTCTTTTTCAATCTTTTCACTCTTACGTAGCCCACTGCGCATCAGTGGCGTTACCGCCTTGCTCGGCTTGATATGATTAAAAAAAATGTAGGAAATCATCGCTGAGGCCACGAATAAACTTTATTAGTGTCTTCGTAGAAAATACACCCGGAACTAATTCTCCTTCTTTTGATTCAAGTTTCGTTTATCCTTCGTTGCTTTATACAAATTAATCCAGCTTACTAACAAAATCCTTTTTGTTTGGTCAGAAAATTTTAAATATTTTAAATGTGAATTTGTATGAATGTTCTTACTTTCAATACAACCATATCAGCCCAAATTTATGTCTAAAAAAAAAAAGATTCAATTTAGTTTGTATAAAGCGACTACGAAGTCATTTTCTATTGAATCAGTAAAAAAAAATCAACAATGTTACAATAGTCATTGATTGACAGAAAACTCCATGCTATTTTCTAGCCGGTAGTCTTCCACAAAATTTCTAAAGCAGCGTGTACACTTGCTTTCAAAACAGGTTTAAAGCTGTTACCTTCACTTATTCGCTGAAAAAAAAAACAGCATAGCATGATGTTAAAAGGCCCAGAACTTAATAAAAACAAAGTTTTATCGTCAAAGTGTTTATACTATTATTAAGAGGAAAGATCAAAGTATTTTTTAATTATTTAAAAAGAATTTAATCCTTTCTAACACGTTCAAATTTTTTATGATAAATCTTGTTTTTCTTTTGTCAGCGAGTGACCAGATTTTTACAAGTTTTATTTTTACCCAACTCAATATTTTTGCCGGTGAAAAACTTTAATTTGGAAAATCTTACAAAAATCAAATAATGGTCAGATTTTGTTGAAACTTTCAGGACTTATTCACAAATGACTGAAATTATTTTGAAACCTTGGTAAAAAAAAATATATATTTTTTTGCATACCTTACCCCACCTCCATTAATTTCCTGAAATTTCTAGAAATTGATTACCGTCACGAAACTTGTTAAATGCAGGACTCATTGGCGAATGTAAGTGAATTTTTTTTTTTCAAATAGTTGCTCCTTTTCAGAAAATCTGCTCCGAATTGTGAAAACAAAAATGCAATAAAGCAGTTATTTTTATTCATAGAAACTTTTTTTTGCTTGGAGTAGATAGACTAAACTATATTGGAGTAGATAGACTAAACTATATTGGAGTAGATAGACTAAACTATCGCCCGGTTCCCACTCCACCCACATCTATTGAACAGGTGAAGAGGCTCATCCCTTGTTTCCTGTTTAGGATGCGGTTTCCGGCTTTCTCTTTTCCATTCTTTTTACCCTTACGTAGCCCCCTGCGCATCAGTGGCGTTACCGCCTTGCTTGGGGTGATATGATTAAAAAAAATAAACAATAAGGATATCAGAGTCTAAAAATAATTTTTTTTTCGATGAACAATGAATTTTTGCAAAAATTGTTTCCATTTTTATTCTTTAATTATAATAATTTATGAAGTCTCAAAAATCTCTTAAGATGTCTTCCAATTATCGTTCGAACTAGGTTTTTAAGTTGATAAGTGAAGACTATATTTAGTAATCGAAAATACAAATCTTCACGCACCAAGTATTTTAAATAATTAAAACATTTTTGTGTGTGCAAGTACTTGTCTTTTTTTTAAATTTTGTAATAGTTCATAAATGTCATATCATTAAAAGGTCACGTGTTTCAAGGGTTGTTCCGCTTACAAAGCGATCACGTTGGTTTTAGAAATTTATGTCAATCCTAGTCAACCATACATGGCCAGATGTATCAAAATGATTGATGACAGGGCTGTCATCGCCTTCTTGAAAGGTCAGCGAGTCAGACTTTCGTGAGCAAGAAATACTTTTAATTTAAATGTCATGCCATAAACAAGTAATATTTATTTCAAATTAGATTAATTAAACTTTAAATTTGATAATTTTTCAAAAATAACGTCTCGCAGATGTATATTTTATTTTTCAAGAATTTTCAAAACCGGGATTTAACTTTTGTTTACAAATGTGTCAACCGCTAAAAATGGTCAAAAATTGAAAAAACAAATTTAAATCTCAAAATTTTAAATTTCAATCAATATAATTTTTATTTGAACTCCACGAGAGTATTTTGATTACTGACAAAAGTAAATTCAATCATTTAGCTTTAAATTAAGCTAAAATTAAAGCTTCAATAAAGCTTTTATTTAATTTTAAAATTCAATTTAAAAGTTAGGTATGAAAAATAAGTGGAGGTAATATAAAGAAATTCGAATGATATACAAAGTAAAACTTTATGTGTACTTAGTTAAAATGTATTAAGTCGAGTGAATTCGTTGCATTCACTTTGGGAACGATATTAATCAGTCTCTCACCTCCAGCTATTAAATAACAGGACAGATTAGGTTCTGCAGCCTTGGTTGGCAAACAAATTAACGCACAAAGTAATGACAAATTAATACGGAGAAATCGTCTACCCGGTTAGTCATGTCCCGAAAGAGACATCTAAGCGTGTATTACGTATGGCACTTAACTGACTCCCTTTTAAAAATGCTTATGCACGCTCTTAACTAGAAATGGCAATTTGGGAACATTTTTTGGCAAGTATCTTATTATTTGTGGGACCTTCTTTATGTCACTTCAATGTTTGCAGTTCCAATGCTTTACTCGGAACCACGGGAAGGCTCGTTTTTTTTTTTAATCATATCACCCCGAGCAAGGCGGTAACGCTACTGATGTGCAGGGGGCTACGTAAGAGTGAAAAGATTAGAAAAAAGAAAGCCGGAAACCACATCCTGAACAGGGAACAAGGGATGAGCCTCTACACCTGTACAATAGATGTGGGTGGAGTGTGAACCGGGCGATAGTTTAGTCTATCTACTCCAATTGAGAAAAAAAAATGAAAAAGAAAAAAAAAAGAAAAGTGAAAAGATTGGAAAAGAGAAAGCCGGAAACCACATCCTGAACAGGCAACAAGGGATGAGCCTCTACACCTGTACAATAGACGTGGGTGGAGAGTGAACCGGGCGATAGTTTAGTCTATCTACTCCAATTGAGAAAAAAAATGAAAAAGAAAAAAAAAGAAAAGTGAAAAGATTGGAAAAGAGAAAGCCGGAAACCACATCCTGAACAGGCAACAAGGGATGAGCCTCTACACCTGTACAATAGACGTGGGTGGAGTGGGAACCGGGCGATAGTTTAGTCTATCTACTCAAATTGAGAAAAAAAAATGAAAAAAAAAAAAAAAAAAAGAAATGTGAAAAGATTGGAAAAGAGAAAGCCGGAAACCACATCCTGAACAGGGAACAAGGGATGATCCTCTACACCTGTACAATAAACGTGGGTGGAGTGTGAACCGCGCGATAGCTTAGTCTATCTACTCCAATTGAGAAAAAAAATGAAAAAGAAAAAAAAAGAAATGTGAAAAGATTGGAAAAGAGAAAGCCAGAAACCACATCCTGAACAGGGAACAAGGGATGAGCCTCTACACCTGTACAATAGACGTGGGTGGAGTGGGAACCGGGCGATAGTTTAGTCTATCTACTCCAATTGAGAAAAAAAATGAAAAAGAAAAAAAAAGAAAAGTGAAAAGATATAACTCAAGTACTTAAGTCGACCACATTATAATTATGGTAAACCTCAAATACTGCGATAGACCGCCTATGGCAATCGAACATTCGATAATGCAAGAAAAATAAAAAATTATTAAAAATAGAAATAATCGTAAAATCAAAATAATTTTATGGAAAGTGGTTACTTTAATCTTTACTCGATATAACCACACCCCATTTTTTTTTTTTTAATTAACATTTTATAAAATAAGCTACTCGCATCAGTCAGTATGAGAGATAGGTCAATTTTGTTGGATGAGGTGATATTTGTATGACCTGCTCACCAATAGCGACACAAATTCAGGTTGATAGCTCTGGACTGAATATTTTCCGTTTCTAAGCACGAAAAAAAAAACATTGTTCTATTTTTTTGTAAACTAATTATTTTTCTGTACTTTTTTTTCTTAATAAAATAATTATTACTACTACGAAGTCAGTTACATGAAAAATTTGATTTAAAGACTGTAAGAAAAACTCTGCTACATTTGATTTTTATGATCTCAAGTAATAAAATATTAGGCGGGCCTGAAGAAGACTACCGCCACCTTTAAATTTGTTAGTTTTTCCTTTTAATATATATATATATATATATATATATATATATATATATATATATATATATATATATATATATATATATTGATTGATTGATTGATTGATTGATTGATTGATTGTTTGTTTGTTTGTTTGTTTAATTACTTTGTTTTTGCTTATAATAAAATTAGACCAGTACATGCGTTGTGGTCCAGTGGATATTGGTTCGGAACGAGAAACCGGGTTCGAATTCCAGTTGAATCCATTGTATTCACTTACACACAAATACCCTTGGGAAAGGTATTAATCCGTCTCTTCTATTGTAGAACTATTGAATATATTTCATTTGTAAACGAGTTATTATGCGACCTAGGTTTCTACCATGTGGTGTCTTCAGGCGATTTACAATAAAGACACCACATGGTAGAAACCTAGGTCGCGTAATAACTCGTTCACAAATGAAATATATATATATATAAATATATTCGTCATCCACATACAAGCCTGTTTCGCAGCTCATCAGTGTGGCTAGACGCATCCACTTGCTTCTGGTCGGGATCGAAACTCAACTGATTTGGTGTCAGTCGGAGTCGCTACTCCCTAAGCCATCGACGCATGGAATCAGAGAAGGGAAATTTTAACGTGTTGTATATAAGCAGTGTATACACACGCCAGTCACCGAAAGAACTCAATTCATTTCTGAAGAGTCACGCATATGGCAGAAGTGGAAACTGTTTTGAAAATTTTCTTCTCCAGAGAGCTCAATCGTAATGAGAGCATAATATATATATATATATATATATATATATATATATATATATATATATATATATATATATTGATTGATTGATTGTTTAATTACTTAGTTTTTGGTTATAATAAAATTAGACCAGTACACATTTGTATCAAAAAGTGTTCAATACAATTATATTGTAGAACTATTGAATATATTTCATTTGTAAACGAGTTATTACGCGACCTAGGTTTCTACCATGTGGTGTCTTCAAGCGATTTACAATAAAGACACCACATGGTAGAAACTTAGGTCGCGTAATAACTCGTTTACAAATGAAATATATATATATATATATATATATATATATATATATATAAAGAGAGAGAGAGAGAGAGAGATAGGGAGACGACAGGCACAAGACACTACATCATTTAAAAAAAAGAAAAATCCTTATTTAAGTGATTTTATACTCTGCTTCAAACTAGATATCTTTCTGAGACCCAAACATGTCGTCTGTATCTGAACACTAAGAAAGTAAAAATTTAAAAATCTAAAAAAGTCGAAAGTATCACATCCTGCTCACAAAACAAATGACATCCGAGAAAACATAAAATGAAATTTAAACGTCGAAGCTAATCACGAACGTTCCCGCCAAAAAAAAAAGAAGAAAACACAAAATGTAAAAAGGACTCAATGATGAACATTATCGCAAAAGTAAAATTTGCAGCATGACACAAAATAAACGTTAAGTCATGATCCACCCCGTCTTCTTTGAAAGAACACTCAACGTCTCTAAAATCACTAAAACTGACCTCGGTCAACCAGCCCGACATTAACTTTAGATCCTACCAACTTTCCCCTTTCTATATGTCGCTTTTCTCACCCACAAAGTGACATCGTCAATTTAAAGAATTTCATCTTAACAATTCTTGTTTCTTCATCTTCGCCGCACCGGTGGTAGTTGTTTCATTTGTCCTCTCGTGTTGTCAAGCTCACGTTTATAACAATAATCTACAATAATTTATTCTTAAGACATATTTTAAAACTGTGTACTTCTCGTCAATCTTTCGAAAAAAAGAAAGAAGTATTTTCGAATTATTATTAACAAAATATAAGATTTGTTCCTTCAATTGCATCATTACCAAAATTCCATTTATGAAATACGTCACCACTCACTGTAGCTGCCGCCAGGCACCATTTGCTACCAAACCCAATGTAAAAATCAACAGGTTCGTTTTCTCACCGAAGTGAGCTCTGTATTCTTGACCGGCGACCTTGTCACCCCTTGAGACAATGTGGCCAAAAAATATAGTTCCTTATATTTTAGGATAACGTAAAACAATAATGAGGTCTAAATGAGAAGTATGAGACAAAACAGTAAAGTTAGAATAAGTAAATAAAAATATCACAAATAAGCTGTTTTTATGGCAACCTTTTCTAAAATATAGGATTTTTGGTTTGCGTAAGAAATAGAAACCCCCTTAACAGTCTTTTTGGATTGAGACCTTCTAAGAGGGCAGACATAAATTTGTTATCACCAGTGGCAGCACATTCGTTCGGTACTGTGAGGGAGTAACTCAATTGCCACAGACCACACGAGGTGCCAACGAGGTAATTAACATTTTTTCCATTCAATTTTCTGCAAACTCTAAACAACTTTTATAGTTAATGGAATTTAATTCTTCTAAAGTTTTTATTGCTTTTTAGAGCCTTCCTTAATTTGTAAAAATGTATTGTTTTGGCGATTCAAACGATTCTTGCTGATTTAAACCCTTGTTATAATTTCCCTTGTTTTTGTTACAATTATTTATGTAAATTTCATTGATTATGTTCTTATTTTTTCGAATTTTGGAATTACCTATCCTTGTGTACATTCTTCCTCCATGTGCTCATGTTATTTGTTTGTTTTAATTGCAGTTTTCACAGCTGCACAAGTACCGTAAAGGAAGTAAAACCTTTTACAATATATACCCGCAATTTGTCAGTTCTCTCACGCATGTTTCATGTGGTAATTACACTCACTACCATATACTGGTTAATTCTTCTACAAATCCCGTAAAAAGTTATTTTGAAAAAAAAAGTATGATATATGCATTTATTTATTCTTTCAAACAGTGCATCTTAACTACGTCGTAGCCAGCGCGAATATGATGAAACAAATGCAGAAATTATTGCTAGTATGTGCACTCATAGTTAATAATAATATCACATCAATAGCTGTTTTGATATGATATGTTGTAGTATTACTTCAAGAATAACTGGAGATAGTATTATACCAATATTTATATATTAAAGACATCACGTTTTAAATAACAAAATCTTAGTAGCGAGGTACATCTTTTGAAAGCATAAAAACTTTTTAAAATATCAAATTATTAAATAGTCCACAGGTAAATATTAAATAAAGGTAAGTCCTCGTGTAAGAAATTAAAGCAGAAATTAAATCTATATTATAGAAAATTACAAAGTGTCTCTAATATATATTGCTCGAAACACTATTAATAGAGCATACAAGTGTTTGAAATAGACGCCCCCCCCCTTTTTTTAAAAGTGTAACCAGCGGTAAAGCACGCCGGATAAAACAGTGGTTTCTTTTAGAAAGGGTGTGCAGATTCGATCCCTGTTGGAGAGCACAATTTCTTTTTTAAGATTTCACTTGTGCGCAGGCCCATGGATGTAACAGATTTTTTGGAAAAAAATTACCCAATCTCCTCCAAAAAATTAAATTTAGGAGTTAAATGACCCATAAGAAGTTGACGTAAAAAAATCTCAGAATTGTAAAAAGATCTTGAATTATCTAGTGAAACATTTACTTTATTTAAAAGGGTCCAATATTACGTCCTTTGTCAAGCCCAGTAACAAACACCTACTTATTTTGTAGCTATAGGGAGCTGGTTAATGTTTCTTTGATTCGCCTTGTGTCATACATAACCGAACTCCCTACAGCTTACAAAGTTTATCCAGAATTATTATCATGTTATTTTCAGAAGATTTTCATTAGAAGGTTTGTTGGTAGTAGTATGTAATGTGTGGAATAGTGTAAGAATAAAATATACATTTTTCATTTTAAAATAGAGATTTATTAAAAGGAAAGAATAGCACAAATTGTAGCTAATATGCAATTTGAAACATTATTAAGAAGTTAAGGGTAGAGTTCGTGTTCAATGATAAAGTTATGGATATCAAGAAATGTAAAAAATGTTCGTAGTAGTAATTGTTGAAAGAGTATATGCGTATGTATGTATGTATGTATGTATGTATTCAGTAGGAATGTCTTTAGCTGGAGAAGAAGAAGTAAAAGGAATCAGCAGAAGGAAAGAGAAAGAGGACAAATGTCCGGGTCATCTTGAAGCTTCTCTCGTTACATTTTAGCTTGTCGTCTTTGCAGCTTCCATCCCCTGACTGACTCACTGACGCTGATCGGGGCTCTTTTATTGTCATTAGATTTTCGCACTGACTCGCGAAGTCATCAAGTCTTGCAAGTCGCTCCCATTGGTCAAAAATAAATTTAACACCTACTTGCGAATTCTGGGTTCGACTTTCTCTTTAAGCACATGGTCAATCCATTTTCTATTTGGGAAAAACAATTGTGAATTTTTTGTAAAAGTGAAGAAGAAGGTTAATTTTCATTAATTTCTTATCCGCTACAATTTTTCATTATTTCAGCAAGGCGTTTTACAAATTCTTTATAGAGGTCTTCTTGAACCAACATTTGATTAGCACAGATACAGGTTTGTAACAGGAAAATGAAGATTAAAATATGTTATCTATATATATAAAAGGCAATCTGTGAGTCTGTGTGTGACTGTTCTCTATGCACGTTTTAAAAATTCATTTGGTCAACAAAATCATGTGAATATTTTTCCATGTAATTTTTAAACAAAAGAAATATTTTTAAAAATATTTAAAAAATATAAAAATATATTTTAAAAAACATATTTAAAAAATTAAAAAAATATAAAAAAATATTTTTAAAAATTGTTTTTCAAACAAAAACAAAATTTACTCCTTTCATTGGCATCTTCTACTACTAAAATGTTCTGAGTTGCACAGGCAACATCGGGCTATGATGCTAGTTAAACTTAAAAGAAACTAATTTTTAGAAGCACTTGCATTTCAGACTTCATACTGCCAAAAGTTCACAGTATTCCCCAAGTGGTATAAGTATTATTTATTCAGGTTTTGTAAATACCACATACCTTGAGGGTGTGGTGATACCGACCGAGCAAAAGCGAGGGACCAGATGTTTGCACTCTAACGACCAGAAAGCAAATGACTAAAACTCGTCGGTGCGCATCCGTGTTCGCGCAGATGTTCCGGTTGAAAATTAAAAATTAACTAAATATTAAATTTCCAGTTCGAGAACCTACGCGAATTTTATTTATCGGCTAATGGGAAGCCCAGAATCAAATACAAGTGTGAATCCGAAATGATCTGCTGCGATCCTAAAAGAAGATATAAAAAGCCGATACAGAAAGCATCGCCAGACAGAAAGACAGACAGACGAGAGTAATTAGTATCTCCCTTGACCAAGTCAAGTGGCTTACTATGCTCGTCGCCTTCACCCAAGGATCGGATACATCAAAGATATTCTTTACTTACAACGCTCCCACATTCCTAAGCATTAATTCTCTTTTCAGCATTTTATTGCCATAAACATTTTAACGACCGTTAGACCTATACTTCAAGTATTACTTTAATTGCAAAAACCTTAATTGATATGTGTACATATAAAATGTTATTTTTCAACTCAATTTGCTTTTCTTGACTTATAATCATTTTATGACTTATAGTGGGCTAACTTCAACAAGGCCAAATTCCGTTAATCTGCAACAGTATACAATTACCCTTCACTAAAACGGACTCCCCACTATAAACTGGAAAAGAATGGATAACCCACTATAAGGGCTTACTAAGAATGAAAGTAAACATGAGTATTAACATGAAAGAACTCTTTCATAACGTTATTCCATATATCTCACAAATTTAAGAAATTCAAATTGTATTCTAAAATATAACTTCAACAAAATTACATCATAAAACACGCATCACTATCTCTAATAATAACGTCCACACAAACATGTATACACACAAAAGTTAAGTATTATCTGTCAAGTATTGCTTCAAAGCTCCCAAGAAAATTAAATTTCGACATAAAAAACCCATAAGGAAATGATATGCTACGAAACAAACTAATCAAAATATTCGTGTGTGTTTAAAAAGACACGTCCGACGACACTTAAGGCAATTCAAGGAGTTCACCACTGGACTCCCAATCAACCAACCCAACACAAGCTTTAACGCCAGGCCCACACTAACTTTAACAAGCTTTAACGCCAGGCACAACTAACTCTTTCATTCTCCTAGTCTCTTTCCTCGCCCACTAAAAAGACTCTCCACCTTGACTCCTTACACTTGCAATACAGATAATTTTATTTTAATATATATTGTTTCTTTTTCTTTCCAACTCACTGGAAATAATTTGGGTAAATTTTTTATTTGTTCCCCGAAGGCCTTTACCCCGTCAAATCTTTCCAAAACATACTTAATTCCGTGCAAATGTATATGCTGAACTCAAATCAATAATTGTTTATTGAAGAAACCTACCTTTCTTCATGTTATCGACCAGAAAAATATCGGACTATATCTCACACCTTACCACCGTTCTCATATCTGATTCACGGCTGAATGACTTGAGGCGTAGGATACTTATTTCGGCCTATTTACTTCCTTTGAGCAATTACTCCGTGATTTGTTTGGGTTCGGAACTCAATTTCCGCGTAGTAATTGCAAAAAGGAAGTAAAAAGGCCGAAAAATCGGCAAACTACGCGTGAAGTCATTCTGCAGTGAATAACATTTTTGAACTGTGGTTATGGGGTGAGATAAACAGCGACAAGAAGTTCGATATTTTTCTGGTCATTAACTTGAAAAAAGATAGGTTTCGTCAATAAACAATTATCGATTTGAGTTCAGCATATACATTTGCACGGAAATAAGGATGTTTTGGAAAGATTTGACGGGGTAAAGGCCTTCGGGGAACAAATCAAAAATTTAACGTAATTTGTTGTTTTCGTTTGTTACTTTTACATCCATACACGGCATATAGCAACCTTCTATTTTGGTGAAACAAAATGAACATAATATAAGATTCGATCGATATTTTTTATTCAGTCCATCTCCATTTACCAAGACGTGACTTACATTTTAATAGGCTCATATATTTCTCTGACTATCGGCCAGATTGACAGGGCCATTTTTCTTTTCTTTATTAATATTATGTTGTTTCAGATTCAGTCAGTTAAGTGCAATACGTGATACACGCTTTGGGTGGTCATGTCTCGAAAGAGACATGACTGACTGGACAGAAGATTATCCCACAGAAGGTTGTCATTGCTTTCTCCGGTAGACTGGTTGCCAGCCAAGGCTACAAAACACAATCTGTCCTATTATTTGACTCATAGCTGGAGGGGAAAGAGATGTATTATATTATTAAGCAGTAATTAGTGGGGGATCAGTTTATTATTTCATGACAATAGAAAACTGATCCTACATTTTATTCCCACTAGAAGACTTATTCATGTTTTCAATTATTATATTCAGTCAGTCAGTTAAGTTCCATACATGATACACGCTTGGGTGATCATGTCTCGAAAGAGACATAACTGACTAGGTAGAAGATTATCCCGCAATAGGTTGCCATTGCTTTCTGTGGTAGACTGCTTGCCATCCAAGGCTATAGAACCTAATCTGTCCTATTATTTAAACTTATTTATAAATGGAACTTTGTCTGTGTGTGTGTGTATGTGTGTCTGTGGGGGTGTGTGTCCGTTACATATAGACTCCGAAACAGATGAACCGATTTAAAATTTACACAGTTGTACGATAAGCGTCTGCGTGTGTTCTTAGCTAGGTTTTGTGTCAAGGTACCCGTGATAAATATCGAAAATCGATAATCGAAAAAGTCGGGTTATAGAAGGTGTGGTCCGATTTTAATCAAATTTGATACACTCATAGACAAAGACATAAAAATGATATTCAGAAGTTTCAAGGTTGCAGTTCTTACAATCGTGCAGAAAATCGATAATATATATATATATATATATATATATATATATATATATATATATATATATATATATAAGGCAAGATGCTTGTGTGTGTGCGTGTCTGTTTATCTGCCTGTTTGCCTGCATTTTTTTCAGCCCTTATATTTTAGTTTTTGCTTCGGGTTTGGCTCTAAGTAGGTATAATTGTAGTTCTTAGTCTCAGCCATGATACGATTCACTCAGAGGACTTATTTAGCCTTCAAAATTCAGTTTACGACGAAAAAAACTTATTTGATATTGATACCAGGAAATCAAAATTTGACTTACATCCATTCATTTTTCTTTTAGTCTACGGTTTCGCTTTAGCTGGAAACAACTATTGCTTTTTAGTCTTTCGTGCCAACGTCCAAAGAGTCTGAGCTCCAGGACCATGGATTAGTTTTAAAGCTTTCATTACACCCGAGCAACGCCGGGCTATACTGCTAGTTTAACCCATAACCAAAGGGAAATGATGGATTAATACCTTTCCCAAGGGTATTTGTGCGTAAGCGAATGCAAGCAATTCAACTGGAATTCGAACTCGGCACCCCGATCTCTCCTTCCGAGTCGATATCCACTGCACCACAACACACATCCAACCACTAGACTACACGCATATATTATGTAGAATCTTAGACAATGAGAACAAAGAGTTCAGCCGAACGAGTCTTTCTCAGTATCACTATTCCATCGATTTGACAATTTCAAGTAGTTATTCGCACCACTGGAACTGTTAGCTATATGGAGATGGTTAATATTTCTTGGTTCGGCCATGTGTCATACATAACCGACTTCCCTACAGCTTACAAGATTTATCCAGAATTATCAGTAGGTTTTTGCTAGAAGGTTGGCTGTCGGCAGGATGGAATGTGTGGAATAGTGTAAGAATAAAATATACATTTTATCATGTTAAAATAGAAATTTATTTAAAGGAAAGAATAACACAAATTGTAGAATTAATGTTTAATTAGAAACATTATTAAGAAGTTAAGAGTAGAGTTCGTGTTCAATGATAAAGTTATGGGTATCAAGAGTTGTAGAAAATGTTCGTAGTAGTAATTGTTGAAAGAGTATGTATGTATATATGTATGTATGTATGTATTCAGTAGGAATGTCTTTTGATGGAGAGGTAGAAGTAAAAGGAATCAGCAGAAGGAAAGAGAAAGAGGACAAATATCCGGGTCAGCTTGAAGCTTCTCTCGTTACATTTTAGCTTGTCGTCTTTGCAGCTTCCATCCCCTGATTGAGTCACTGACGCTGATTGGGGACCTTTTATTGTCATTACATTTTCACACTGACTCGCGAAGTCTTGCAAGTAGCTCCCATTGGTCAAAAATAAATTTAACACCTACTTGCAAATTCTGAGTTCGACTTTTTCTTTAAGCACATGGTCAATTGTTCTGTCGCGGATAAGAAATTAATGAAAATCAATCTTCTTCTTCACTTTTACGAAAATTCACAATGTTGTTTGAAATCCTGGTTTTTCCCAAATAGAAAAAGGATTGACCTCGTGCTTACAGGAAAAGTCGAAACAGGATTTCGCAAGTAGATGTTAAAGTGATTTTCTGACCATTGTGAGCAATTGCAAGACCAAAAAGGAATTAGCGATCAAGTGCGAAAAATCTAGATGACTATAAATGACTTCGATCGGCGTCAGTCAGTCAGAGTCAGGGATGGAAGCAGCAGAGACGACAAGCTAAAATGTAACGGGAGAAGCTTCAAGTGACCTGGACATTTGTTCTTCTTTCTCGTGTGCTGATCCTTTTACTTCTTCTTTTCCCTCAAAGACACTCCTACGAACAAAGGCTCATACATACATACGTATGTAACACCCCACTGGACCGTCCGAACAATTTCCTCCGGCGGCCGTTCTCCACGCTGTGATTTTGCCGGAAGTTTGTTGAAAATGTCGGCCGGACAGCTGGGGGTACAAGATTGACTATAAGGAACGAACTTCCACAACTTGGATGAGTTGAAAGGATGCTTTATTCGTTTAGAGTTAGCCTTTTCGGTTGGGGCAGGCGAATGTGACACACAGCTCTAACTCTAATTAATGGAGATCAACAAATCCGAACTGGACGAAACAAGACGAACGGAGATCCTTACTTCAAGCTCGCACTCGGCGGACTCCTCTTCACTTAACTCGTCTTAACTGACTCCGAAAAATTACCTGAATTTATCCAAAATTGACCGGAAATCCGGAAATGCTTTAGACCACCGGTGACAAACACCGGCGACTGTAAGTCTGAAATTTCAGTTGTCTTTTTTTTTTTATCTTAATAAGGCTTCCGCCGGAAAAGGCTTAATGTGTGGTCAAGATACAGTAAAGGACAGCCTTTGACCGGGTCATCGAAACCTACCTGCTGAACTTTATCACTGAGTCAAATATTTACCGGAGGACAATTTTCCTCATTAAAAAAAAGCGTTTATTTATTTATTTTTTTCCTCTTCTTTTTCACTTTTGTTAAATATGTTTTTAAACTATTTTCTATTCTAATCTATTTTCTATTTTAATCTATTATAATAAAATACATATATGTCTAGTTATCGTGTCACACGTATGTACGCATATACTCTTTCAACAAATTACTACTACGAACATTTTTTGATACCCTTAACTTTCTCATTGAACATTAACTGCTACCTATTCTTGTTATTATCTTCTTTTAATAAATTTCTATTTTAACATACAAAATTTATATTTTTATTTTCCACTCTTCCACACTAATATTACCCAATCTCCACCCTTCTGCTGCCATTCTAATCTGATGAAAACCTTCTGATAATTCTGATGATGGATAAAATCTGTAAGATGTAAGAATTTAGGTTAAGTATGACACAAGGCCGAATAAAAAAAAACATTAACCATCTCTCTACGGCTACAGATCTCCGCTTATTCATGCAGAACATAAGAGCGTTGTTCGGAAAAGACAGTGATTTTCTACACTAACAATAATCATTGAATGATTATTGATAAATTTATGTTTTGTTGCAATTGAACGGGATTTTTTATTCCCTCATTATAGATATACTTTTCAACTCTAACAGTTTCTTTTCTCGCAGATTCCGTTTATGGAACTCCCTTCCGTTTGATAGCTGCCCTGATAGCTACAATCTCTAAAAGTTTCCCTCCAGTTATGGGTTAAATAATATGACAGACTGAGTTCTATACCCTTGGATGGCAACCAGTCTACCGGAGAAAAAAAATGGCAACCTACTGTGGGATAATCATCTACCCAGTTAGTTATGTCTCTTTCGAGACATGATCGCCCAAAGCGTGTATCACGTATGGCACTTAACCGACTGACTGAATATAATAATTGAAAACATGATTAAGACTTTTGCTGGTCATAAAGTAGGGGATCAGTTTTATATTGTTATGAAGTAATAAACTGATCCCCCTTTTTTATTATTTAATAATATAATACATCTCTTCCTCATCTGGTTATGAGTCTAATAACAAGACAGATTGGGTTCTATAGCCTTGGCTGGCAACCATTCTGCCGCAGAAAGCATCGGCAACCTCCTGTGGGATAATCTTCTGCCCAGTCAGTTATGTCTCCTTCGAGACATGATCGCCCAAAGTGTGTATCACGTATGGCACTTAACTGACTGATAACCTTCTATGCACCAGTGGCGGACATGCCTTGCTTGGGATGAAATGATGCTTAAAATTATAAAAACGGCGGATTCGATCTTACTGAACAATCCAATATACATTAAATTATATATTAAGTAGCAGTATAGCCATGACCTTCTTTATAGCCCGATTATCAATTTTCTGCACTATTGTAAGAACTGCAACCTTGAAACTTCTGAATATCGTTTTTATGTCTTTGTCTATGAGTGTATGAAATTTGATTAAAATCGGACCACTCCTTCTATAACCTGATTTTTTTTATTATCGATTTTCGATATTTATCGGGGGCACCTCGACACAAAACCTAGCTAAGAACACTCGCAGACGCTTATAGTACAACTGTGTAAATTTCAAGAAAACCTGTTCAGCCGTTTTGGAGTCTATAGGTAACGGATACACACACACACGCACACACACACACAGACAAAGTTCCATTTATAAATAAGTTTAGATTTAGATAGATATATTCGCATACTTGAAGATCTGGTCTCTTTTAATTTGAAAGAATAGACATATTACAAATTTTCGTTTCAGATAACGTTAATAGCGTAAAATGTCAGGAAGACTTTCTAGTTCAACCAAATGTTGACTTCAAGGTCACGATCAGTTGCCAGGTCAGTCATAAGTCAATAGATAGCAATAGGCACTTTAAATTATTTTTCAATGTGTCATCTTTCTCTCCTCCTACTAGGAGCGGCCTACTCCCATTAAGTCAGTCATGCTGCAAATCATTCAGAGGTTTATTTTCAGAATTTAGAAATCTATTGAAAATTGTGTCCCGTCTAACCGGAGAAAAGATGTTATTGTTATTTAAGGATTAAGCCTATAAAACATTTCCAGCGTTTTTATTTAAAAATAATGATGACAGTAATTAAATAAGAAAAGCCTAATGATTTCTGATTTAAATTCAGTTTTTTTACTTTGAAAAGAAGGCGCTCAGAATATTTTCACATAACGCACTCATATACGTGTGTGTGTGAGGGTGGACTCTTCTGTCGATTGTGATATTGAGGGTCAAACAATTTGCTTTACAGCTAACGATCCAAACTACGACCATCGCTATAATGATCACAATATAGAAAAAATAGGAAAAAATGTTGGTGTGGACTTTTACAAATGCTATATTAAATAATTTTTGCACAAAGAAAAATGATAAGATAATGGGAAAATTTTTAAATATAAAAAAAAACAAAATTCGAAACATTTTATAAATAAATAAATAAACAAATAAATAAAACATTTTTATATATTTATTGTGTTTTGTCATTCTTTTATTGTCATTAATTCAATTTTGAAAATTTTAAACACTTGGTTAAACATTGAACTTAACAATCAGTATCTACCCTTAAATGAATTGTCTCCCTTTAGCTTGACTACATTTGATGACGTCATATTTGAGTGGAGGGGCCTTCTTGTTATTATAACAAAGGTCACGCCCAAACCGATGATTTGTCTATTGTGGTAACGTGTCTAAGAAATCCAGTAGACAAATCCTCGGTCACTTATCCCAAAAGTGGGTAAAAAAAATCCAAGTCTCATAAAGAAGTTTCATATATAAAATGAAACAAATTTAACATTGAAAATTCAAGGGACATTAATTCAAATTGAGACAATCCAATAATAATAATATCTAATAATATGGTCGATTTTCTAAGCGCAGCTGATCTTGAGCATGACGGTAAACTGCCTCCAGCAGCAAGGTTTCTGATTGGGAGGTTGTGAGGAGCATGGACCCCCTTTTAATTGCTGCTGTTCTCAGGTCCACCCTGATCCGAAGTGGTAGCACATGTTAGGGTCCCAGCTATGAGCCAATAGTTAACCCTCAAACTGGGGTCAAAACACTATGAAAGTATGAAAATATACCTTTATAGAAATATATTCATAAAAATAGACTTTTATAGGAAAAATATACATTTTTGAAGAAAAAATATTACCAAAAATACATTTTTAAAGAAAAAATTATTACCATGACACATTTTTGAAAGAAAAAATATTTTCAGCAAAACATTTTTGAGTACAAAACTAGAAAACATTTTCAGTTTTCTAAAATAAAAAAGAATAAAAACAAAAAGTTTTCATTAAAATCTGACTAAATCAACCTTCTCACTATAACCGAAAATTTAAAAAAAATCTTGAAACCCCACTTTTTTGGCATTAAATAACCCACAGAGGTGTTGATATGCCGTTAAACAAAACTTAAACACAAACTCAGCTCACATGTGAAACAAGGCCGAAAGTATGGTCCCCAGTGAGGATAGAACTCACGAACTCACTACTCAATGATTCTGGCAAGACATACTTTTACACCACGTCCAAGTACCCTATATGTATGTATGTTTGTATGTATGTATGTGTGCGTGTGTGTGTGTGTGTGCGCGTGCGTTCACGCGTGCCAGAAAATTATTTCGCAAATAAAAACTTTCTTTAATTGCCTTACGTCATTTACGACCTCCGTTTACAACTTGGCGCAAACTTTAAAAAATTAAAATGTCCTTCTTAAACAGGTACTTTTAATAATTGACTTTAAAATTCCATTAGGAAAAAATTTTTAAATGCTTCAAATTTGAAGAAACAGTCCAAGCAAAGGTCTATTGTCAAAATCTTTGTTTATTATTAAGAGGAAAGATCAAAGGACTCTTATTATTATTTAATGAAACTTTTTAATCTTTTCTAACACGTTCGAAATTTTGGTTAAAAATCTTGTTTTTCTTGCGTTAGTGTGGTGAAGGAGGTTGTGGTGATACCGAGCAAAGCGAGGGACTGGATGTTTGCCCTCTGAAGTCCAGAAAGTAAATGACCAAAACTGGTATTTGCGCACCCGGCTCTACGCATAGGTTCCGACAGAAAACAATGGCATCACCTTCAAAACATACCATAGAAGATACGAAGGTGTTTTCGAGAAAGATTGCGACCTCGAGAAAAACGAAAAATAAATCCGTCTACTATTAAAGAAGTTGTCCCTGGATAATCATGAAACAAATATTAATTACGCTCTGCCCAAAACAACCTGAAGAAATAAGCTTTAAAGAAGCTATTATTATGTAGCGGAACTCTGGAACCTGATTGGTCATCAAATCGCAAAATTCAAAATACGTCTGAGAAACGCTTGTTCCACAACTAAAGAAAAGATTCCTTGCCGGAGCCACCCCACGTGACTGGGTCAATATTTAACAATGGTCTCTAACCGGTCACTGCGGTCAGTCAGAGGAAGCAGATTGCTGACACATCTTAAATGTAACGGCAACTTCAAATCAACCCGGAGATAAGGTCAGGTCGCACCTTGTTCTCTTTCTCCTTATCTCTCTCAACAATTACTACTAGAACACTTTGTACAAACTCTTGATACCTTAACTTTCTCAATGAACATTAATTCCTACGAATTCTTGTTATTCTTTCCTCTTAATAAATTACTACTTTAACTAAAAAAATGTATATTTTATTATTCCACTCTTCTACACTAATCCACACATTCCAACCTGCCGACAACCAACCTTCCGATGAAAACCTGATAATAATTCTGATGATGATGATAATTCAACATAAAATATGTAAGCTGTAGGGAGTTCGGTTAAATATGACACAAGGCCGAACAAAAGAAACATTAACCAGCTTCCCAAACTTCAATTAACATATCGAATATTTTTGATGAAAGAACATCAATATTCAATGCAAAGGTGGAATTGCCTAAATTTAATAAAGAAAGAGGAAGATGATTTTACCACATACGCAGGAATAAAGAATGCGAAAAATTCTAACTCAATGAATTGACTCCAGACACTTAAGTGCTTAATATTCACACTAGTTTAACGTCAAGGATCCTAACCAAACTTGACAGGGAATCGAAAATAACTGTGCAAAATATTGCTGAAGAGTGTCAGCGCATAGACACCGAAAAAACAGATGATAGATAATTATAAGATACACAACGTCCGATCATCCAATGAAAAATATAAACGTGTTGAATCTCCTGGCAAAAAAGAAAATTAGGAAACCCTTAATATCAGTTAAAAAATGCAAATGGCGGAAAACATTTTAAATCTGATCATTTTCAGAAATAAATGTGTGGCATAATTGGCCGCAAAAGTAGCTGCTGCACAACCCAAAAATGCAACAGAAAAATTAAGAAATTTGTAAATAATATAATGCATTTTATAAAGTCAGAACGGAAATCAAACTACAACTGGACAATGGATCCGACATCACAATTATTATCAATGAAAAAAAAACAACTTGGAAACTAGGTAAACCTAGACTATTAACTTAAACAAAAATTGCTCGGCGTGGTTCAGGTGAAAAGTTAAAATTGTTAGGCGAATCCACCTGTGTTTATATATATATATTTCTCATCTACATACAAGGCTGTTTTGCTGTATCACAGTTCATCAGCGTGGCTAAACACATACACTTGCTTCCAGCCGGGATCGAAACTCACCGATATGGTGACAGTCGGAGTCCCTACTCCCTAAGCTATGGGCGCAGGCGCATGGAATGGAAGAGGGGGAAATTTTAACATGTTATATATAAGCAGTGTATACACACGCCAGTCACCGAGAGAACTCAATTTTCACACACACACACACACACACACACACACACACACACACACACACACCAGGCTTGCCTCCCTGAGAGTAAAACACTACTCCTCCTTGGCCTTACACTCTCAGCGGGGCTCAAATGGAATGACTATCGAATCCATTGCTAAGTCCGCTGCTATGAAGGTCGGCTCTCTGTGCAGGGCCCGGAAATTTTTCCCGTTTGAATCTATCCTGCACATATAAAAATCTACCATCCGCCCGTGTATTGAATACTGCTGCCACATCTGGTCGGGTGACCCTGCTACTCTCCTCGGGCTTCTTGACAAAATACAACGGAGAATCTGTAACGTGATCGATCCTGACTTGGCGGACCGGCTGCAACCACTCTCTCACCGGCGTGACGTGGCTTCCCTGTGTTTCTTCTATAAGTACTTTCACGGTTTCTGCTCCGATGAACTCGGATCATTGGTGCCGCCTAGGTACGAATTTACACGAGATACTAGAGTAGCAACAAGGTCCCACCCTTTTACAGTTAAACAGATAAGATGTAACCGTAATTTCTACTCCAATAGCTTCTTTTCTCGCGCTTACCGCCTGTGGAATTCCCTTCCACATGTCTGCTTCAGGAGTTTAAATGTAAGGTCAATAGACACCGCCTAACACATTAACTTGCATCTATTCTCTCAAACACTCTCACCATCTAACCAACCCTCATTCTCGGTACCCTTACCCGTCTATCACCCTCCTTCTGACATTTCCTATTTCTTACCATCCTTTTCCCATCACTTCCCCTAACCTATGTAACCCCCTGCGCAATAGTGGCAGTGGAATGCCTTGCTCGGGATGAAACAATTAACCCCCCCCACACACACACAATATATATATATATTTTTTTAATCGTATCATCCCGAGCAAGGCGGTAATGCCACTGATGTGCAGGGGGCTGCATAAGAGTAAAAAGATTAAGAAGAGAGTGAAGAGGAAGACGAACCAGTTAGAAAGGAGCAATAGAAGAATGAAAATACAGGTGTGATGACAGTTGCAAAGGTGGAGAGAAGGAAAGGATATACGGGGTGGGGAAAGAACTAGAGTTAAGTGGTTAATAGATGAGTATTGACGTTGCATTTAAATTCCTATAGGTTGTAGCCGTCAGGAAAGCAAGAATATGGGAGCGAGTTCCACAGGCGGGAAGTGCAAGAGAAGAAGCTGCAGGAGTAGAATTGTCGTCTGTATTTGGCTAACCTAACTGTGAATGCGTGGAATATATATATATATATATATATATATATATATATTGTGTGTATTTTGGCAGCATTTTTTCATTAATGCAGGTTTCATTGAATAATATAGACAAGTTTTGTCTATTAATTTTGTGTAGGATCCGTTCATACCGTCTGATATACTTGATGGTGATGTCGTTAAAAGACAACAAAAAATCACAGTATTTGTTGAATTTTTTATCAGGTCTAAGCTTTCGGCTCACATAAGCCATTATCAAAGAGTAAATAATAACACACAGTAAACATAGAACATTTAAGCTATTAACAATAAAGATAATTGAATTGAAAATATCAACAAAAGGCACTTCAGTAGTACAAGCTAGTAGAATTTTTCTTAGGATGTTGGGATTAATTTTGAGTGGGGGTAATGAAGGATTACTGTAAACATTTCTTATAATTATATCAATAGTTTCACTGACGGGTACATTAGTAAAAAGGTTTTCCACATCAAGTGAAGCTATGATTTCATTATTAGGTTTTTCACTCTTGAGGATTTGGATTGCCTCTAGGGTTGACTTTATGCTGTATTTACTCGGAAGGTAGGGTGTGATAAGCTGGTTAATATGTTTAGTTAACTGGTATACAGGAGTAGGAATTTGGGATATGATAGGGCGGAGAGGATAGTTAGGTTTATGAGTTTTTATGGTTCCGTATATGTAACCAGGTTTATAGTCACCAATAATTTTAGGGAGTTTTAAGGAATTCTGATCAGCGTTGTTGGCACTAATGAGTTTATTAAGTTTAGATTTTAGTTGGTGTGTCGGGTTTTTGTTAATTTTTTTAAATTTTGTGTGGTCATGGAGTATGTGGTTGAGTTTTGTGTTGTAATCTGATTTGTTAAGTACAACAAAGATGTTAGCCTTGTCAGCTTTTTTTACAATTATGTGAAGGTGGTTGCGTAGTTCGTGCGCGGCACTTTTTAGTTGTTTCGATAGAATTTTTGAGGAGCTTCTGCTTTTATCATGGCGATCTTTGATTGCCTCAGCCTTAAGTAGATCTTTCAGTTCGGGTTTAACGGTTATAAGTTTTTCATCAAAACTTCATCAAAAAAAAAAAAACAGCACACACACACACACCACACACACTGCAATAACTGAATTTTTAAGCCTACACGAGCATAAATTAATATTTTTTATTTCTTTTGTTAGCCCTCGTAAATACTTTTTTATTGTTAAAAAAAAATAATTATGCTGAATAAATTTTTTCAAAGTTAGACATCTTACGTTCTCATTTATTTATTACCAGATTACATAGTAAAATAAAATATATACATTCCAGAGAGTGAAATATACGATCGTGGGGAGGATAGGTCACAAGTCTTTAGAGAGCGACCACCTTCAGTATGCGACCTTTTTTATGACAGTATGGGTGGTCACATGTATTGAATGTCAATTGAATTGGCATATCTATCTCTATCTATCTGTCTAGATAGATAGATAGATAGATAGATAGATAGATAGATAGATAGATAGATAGATAATGAAAAGACTGAGATAGATAGATAGATAGATAATGAAAAGACTGAGATAGATAGATAGATAGATAGATAGATAGATAGATAGATAGATAGATAGATAGATAATGAAAAGACTGAGATAGATAGATAGATAGATAGATAGATAGATAGATAGATAGATAGATAATGAAAAGACTGAGATAGATAGATAGATAGATAGATAGATAGATAGATAGATAGATAGATAGATAATGAAAAGACTGAGATAGATAGATAGATAGATAGATAGATAGATAGATAATGAAAAGACGGAGATAGATAGATAGATAGATAGATAGATAGATAGATAGATAGATAGATAGATAGATAGATAGATAATGAAAGACTGAGATAGATAGATAGATAGATAGATAGATAGATAAGATAGATAGATAGATAGATAGATAGATAATGAAAAGACTGAGATAGATAGATAGATAGATAGATAGATAGATAGATAGATAGATAATGAAAAAGACTAGAGATAGATAGATAGATAGATAGATAGATAGATAGATAGATAGATAGATAGATAGATAGATAGATAATGAAAAGACTGAGATAGATAGATAGATAGATAGATAGATAGATAGATAGATAGATAGATAGATAGATAGATAATGAAAAGACTGAGATAGATAGATAGATAGATAGATAGATAGATAGATAGATAGATAGATAGATAGATAGATAGATAATGAAAAGACTGAGATAGATAGATAATGAAAAGACTGGATAGATAGATAGATAGATAGATAGATAGATAGATAGATAATGAAAAGACTGAGATAGATAGATAGATAGATAGATAATGAAAAGACTGAGATAGATAGATAGATAGATAGATAGATAGATAGATAGATAGATAGATAGATAGATAGATAGATAGATAGATAATGAAAAAAGACTGGGATAGATAGATAGATAGATAGATAGATAGATAGATAGATAGATAGATAGATAGATAATGAAAAGACTGAGATAGATAGATAGATAGATAGATAGATAGATAGATAGATAGATAATGAAAAGACTGAGATAGATAGATAGATAGATAATGAAAAGACTGAGATAGGTAGATAGATAGATAGATAGATAGATAGATAGATAGATAGATAGATAGATAGATAATGAAAAGACTGAGATAGATAGATAGATAGATAGATAGATAGATAGATAGATAGATAGATAGATAGATAGATAATGAAAAGACTGAGATAGATAGATAGATAGATAGATAGATAGATAGATAGATAGATAGATAGATAGATAATGAAAAGACTGAGATAGATAGATAGATAGATAGATAGATAGATAGATAGATAGATAGATAGAGATAGATATATAGATAGATAGATAGATAGATAGATAGATAGATGAAAAGATAATGAAAAGACTAGATAGATAGATAGATAGATAGATAGATAGATAGATAGATAGATAATGAAAAGACTGAGATAAGAAAAGATAGATAGATAGATAGATAGATAGATAGATAGATAGATAGATAGATAGATAGATAATGAAAAGACTGAGATAGATAGATAGATAGATAGATAGATAGATAGATAGATAGATAGATAATGAAAAGACTGAGATAGAATGAAAAGATGAGATAGATAGATAGATAGATAGATAGATAGATAGATAGATAGATAGATAATGAAAAGACTGAGATAGATAGATAGATAGATAGATAGATAGATAGATAGATAGATAGATAGATAGATAGATAGATAATGAAAAGACTGAGATAGATAGATAGATAATGAAAAGACTGAGATAGATAGATAGATAGATAGATAGATAGATAGATAGATAGATAGATAGATAATGAAAAGACTGAGATAGATAGATAGATAGATAGATAGATAGATAGATAGATAGATAGATAATGAAAAGACTGAGATAGATAGATAGATAGATAGATAGATAGATAGATAGATAGATAGATAGATAATGAAAAGACTGAGATAGATAGATAGATAGATAATGAAAAGACTGAGATAGGTAGATAGATAGATAGATAGATAGATAGATAGATAGATAGATAGATAGATAATAAAAGATAGATAATGAAAAGACTAGATAGATAGATAGATAGATAGATAGATAGATAGATAGATAGATAGATAGATAATGAAAAGACTGAGATAGATAGATAGATAGATAGATAGATAGATAGATAGATAGATAGATAATGAAAAGACTGAGATAGATAGATAGATAGATAGATAGATAGATAGATAGATAGATAGAAAATAATGAAAAGACTGAGATAGATAGATAGATAGATAGATAGATAGATAGATAGATAGATAGATAGATAATGAAAAGACTGAGTCACTCACACACTATATATACTTTATGCAAAGTGACGCGCAGTGTGTAGCGTGCAAAGAATACGCAATTTTATAATCTCGTCTCCATGAATGTGACATTCGCACAAGTACTCACTACATAAAATGTCACTGATTAACACCATGAAAGAACATCTGTCCACATATGCGCAATAAACTTTTCATTTCTTTGGCTTTCAAATGGCATCAAAACCGAACAACACGTCCACAAAATATTTAAATTTCAATAAGTCTGAATCTTTTCCGATAAAAACTGAGGACTACAAGTGGAATTATTCATATCCTCATGTACCACATTTGTTTTGTTTTTTTTTAATATTTCCACATCAAGATCTTTTGAAGATCTTCAAAAATAGATTAGCAGTGCCGTGCTTAGCAAACATCACTCCTCACCGCAGAATGCGCCCTGAGGCCCCCCTAACCTCAGAATGCAACTTACGCCCCCCTCCCGCGAACATACAAGATTAGCAACGACTTTTACTGTGAAACCAACAAAATGTAAACGCAACTTCTACTCCAACAGCTTCTTTTCTCGCACTTCCCGCCTGTGGAATTCCCTTCCGTTTACTTGCTTCCCCGAAAGCTACAATCTCCAAGAATTTAAATGTAAAGTCAATAGCCATCTCCTATCTCACTAACCTACATCCTCTCTCTTTCTCAGGCTCCTTTCTCCGTCCACTCCACTCTCATCAGTATTCTCATCCTTCTCTTACCCGCTTCCTGACACCCCCTATAACCTGTCATTCTTTCTCATATTTTTCCTCCTATGTAAGCCCCTGCAAAACAGTGTCAGTAAAATGCCTTGCTTGGGGCGATATGATTATAAAAAAAAGTTCTATACTATTATAATGTGGATATAAAGTGGGGGTCAATTCTACATTAAAATCAATATATAAACTGATATCTTTATGGCCACATTCTTCCTTCTCTTACCCACTTCCTGACATCCCCTATAACCTGTCACTCTATTTCATAACTTTCCGCCTATGTTACCCCCTGCACGCAAGTGGCAGTAAACTGCCTTGCTTGGGGCGATATAATTATTTTTAAAAAATCAGCTTGTTGGGTACATGAATAAACTAATCTTGTTATCGTTTCTGTATTTGGTACATTGCTTTTGCTTTTTTCTTTGGCTCTTTGACGCTACAGTAGGTGTCTTATGGTTTACTTACATTTCTTCACCCTCTTGAAGTACCATCTTGAATTTGTCGGCTTCCTGTATTACTTGTACCGAACTAAAAACGATTGGCTGAAAAATACTTTTCTAATAAACCATCACAAATTTTTCTTGGCGTAAGCATTTAGCTCAAATCGCAAAGTCGTTGTGAAGTTTTGCGATCAACTACGTCCCCACGCTACGTTATAAATAGTCCATCAAACATGACGAAAGGAAGATCTCGTCACGCTCGCCGAATATGTGCGTATATATATATATATATATATATATATATATATATATATATATGTGTGTGTGTGTGTGTGTGTGTGTGTGTGTGTGTGTGTGTGTGTGAAAAGAAAAGAAAAATTGACATCGTCTGGGTTCGCAAAAATGCCAATTTTTCTTTTCTTGTTTATTTGATTTGATTTTATTTTGTTTTATCTTTTTCTTTTTCTTTTTCTTTTTTTAATTTCTTTGCAAATCTATTTAAAAAGGGAAATTAGACTGATTTTTCTCCAGTTTCTGAAAGGATTTTTTTTGTTGCTGAGGTGATGTGTTATGCCCCGTGGGGATGTTCATATCGAAATGGTCATTCAACATCCTTGAATTAATCCTATTTTAATTTATATTTGCTCTGTAATATTTTATTACATGGAGCTCTCTTCCTGTATCGTTTTTTAATATTAAAATAAAATTTTTAATATTAATTAGGATTGGGTTTTTGGAATTTACCTTCCTGCTTTTTTTTCCGCTTGGATTAAAGTATATATATATATATATATATATATATATATATATATATATATGAAGAGCTTGTGTGTATACACCTCTTATATACAACACATTAAAATCCCACCTTCTCTGATTCCATGCGCATATCAGCCAGCCTGCAATTTGGTGAGTTTAGCCAGTGTGATCTTATTTTTTGAATTATTTATTTATTTTGATTTGTATTTTGATTTGTATTTTTTATTTTATTTCGGTTCTTTTCTGCCTAATTTTTGTGTAAATTGTTGTTAATTATCAAATTTAGGTTTGGTATATTAGGGCTTTGGTTATATGTAGGAATTCTAAGACCGGCCATGTTTGTTTTTTTTTTTAATTTTATTGTTCTCTGTCATTCCCTTGCTAACTGGACACATGGCTTGGAGGTGATCCCCCCTCCATCACACTACTGTCTGTTACTGCTTACTTAAGGTAACTTAATCTCTCCAGAACTCTCCAGAACTGGATAGAAGAAACAAAATGGAGATAATTTTTGAAAGTTTCTTAACTTTTTTCTGTCAGCCAGCCTGCAACTTGGTGAGTTTAGCCAGTGTGATCTTATTTTTTGAATTATTTATTTATTTTGATTTGTATTTTGATTTGTATTTTTTATTTTATTTCGGTTCTTTTCTGCCTAATTTTTGTGTAAATTGTTGTTAATTATCAAATTTAGGTTTGACTTATACTAAGTTGAAACTTAATTATCTTCAGTCACACATTTATTCTTTTTTTTTTAATTGGAGTAGATAGTACCTTCTATCGCCCGGTCTCACACTCCACCCCCTTCTTTTGGACAGGAGTAGAGGTGATCGCCTTGTTTCTTGTTTAGGAAGGGGTTCCCGGTTCATCTCTCTCTTTTTCGGTCTTTATGTCGGTTCGGCTGGAAGCTTTTTGCAGTTGGTGAGTATGGTGGCAAAGTCTCTTCATTCTGAGGGTACCGGGTTGGCAGTTTCCTGGTTGCTGCTTCCGACTGGTAGTTAGGAGCCCGAACTCTTGCGTAGCGTCTCGAGAGGCTGCTCTGATCAACAGTTGAATAATATCGGAGTTCCTGTAGTGCCATTTCGCGCATGGACGGGCGTCCCTGCATGAATTTCCGATGGGCAACCCCGAGGCCACATTATGCTGCAGGCGGCGCCATTCTCCATCCTTCACCTGCTGCAATTAACGACCATCTGACCCTTCTCTAGACCTCTCTATCCACAACTACAACCAACATGAAATTTAACAAACAAAATAGCAAGCCTAAACCAGCTAGTCGTAAATCGCCCAAACCTATCTGCGTTACCTTCACAAATATACGAGGTATTCGCAGTAACTTTAATAGTGTAGAGTCTTTCCTTCTAACTAACTCACCCGATATCTTAGCTATATGTGAGACTAACCTTGACCCTTCTATCCCCTCTTCAGAGCTGTTCGTTCCTGGTTACCTTCCTCTCTTCAGGAAGGACTCCAATGTCCATATGCATGGGCTTGGTGTATATGTCAGCGAACAACTCCCCCTAGCCAGGGTCACATCTCTTGAATCCCTTGATCATTCCTTCATGTGCTTCCGTCTCTCACTTCTAAGCTCGATTAGCTATCTCTTCTTCCTCTACCGCTCCCCCTCCTCCTCTGACTGTACGTTACTTGATTGCATCTCTAATAACATCGACAGGGCCATTTCTTCTCACCCATCTGCCCAAATATTTGTGTTTGGCGATTTTAACGCCCACCACACCAAGTGGCTTGAAAACTCAGCCACCGACCTTGCTGGGATCCGCACCATGCACTTTTCAATAGCCCAAGCTCTAACGCAAGTGGTGGACTTCCCCACGCGTTTCTCTAAAAACCCTAACGGAAGGGACTCTTTACTCGACCTTTGTTTTACTTCCATCCCAGACTCCTGCACTACCAGGCAACTCTGCCCCCTTGGAAATTCTGACCACGCCGTAGTCTCCGTAAACATATCAATCCGCACTAACTCTTCCCAAGAAAACCAGACCAGCAGAATATCATACTGCTACCAAAGAGCCGACTGGGACTCGTTCAGGGACTTCCTCTGCGACGTCCCCTGGAACAACGTCTTTGATCTTCCTGTCGAAGACTGTGCCTCCGAAGTCTCCTCTTGGGCTAAGGCTGGCATCGATGCTTTTATCCCTGCCAGAAAATTCCAACTAAAACCTAATTCGTCCCCCTGGTTCTCACCCGCTTGCTCGGCCGCTATTGCCCACCGGAACCATTTCTTCCGGCTCTATCGAAGCTGCTCGTCGAACCAAAACAGGCGCCTTTTCACCTCAGCACGGAACAAGTGTAAAAAAGTACTGAACGAAGCCAAGAGGGCGTTTGCTACCAGAATTAGGCAACGCATAGCATCCTCTAAGTTTGGCTCCAAAGATTACTGGCGTCTCTGCAAAAGCGTGCTCAGCAGGAACAAGACTTCAATACCCCCACTAATCAATGAATTTGAAGTTCTCACCTCCCCAGCCGACAAGGCTGAGTGCTTTGCCCGTAAATTCTCAACCAACTCGACACTGGACTCGTTAGGAATACCTACACCAGACTTCCCACCCAGAACTAAGGCTCAACTAAATAACGTCCTCATCTCGCCCTCGCTGGTCGCCAAGATAATTGCGCAACTTGACCCACACAAAGCGAGCGGCGGTGACGGAATCCCAGTCATAGTACTGAAGAAATGTGCCCCAGAACTCTCCTCTGTCCTCTCTAAACTCTATAACCTCTGCCTATCTGCTTCCTGCTTTCCTGCCTGTTGGAAGTCCTCCTGCGTAGTACCTATATTTAAGAATTCTGGCGAACCCTCGGACCCCGCCAATTACCGTCCTATTAGTCTCCTTCCAATCTTTGGCAAAGTTTTCGAAGCCATTATCAACGCCGAGGTGATTCAGCACCTTATGACCAACGGGCTTCTCTCTGACAAACAGTATGGGTTTCGCTTCACCAGGTCTACTGCTGATATGCTAACGACCATTACCGAGTACATATACCAGGCACTCGACAAGAATGGTGAAGCCCGAACCGTTGCCTTGGATATCTCCAAACCATTCGACAGGGTCTGGCATGCTGGCCTCTTGTGCAAACTGCGGAGCTATGGGATAACTGGACATCTGTCTGACCTCATCCAGTCCTTCCTCTCTAACCGCACATTAAAGGTGGTATTAAATGGGCATGCCTCCCAAAACTACCAGACGAACGCGGGCGTCCCTCAAGGTTCTATCCTAGGTCCCACGCTATTTCTGATCTACATTAATGATCTCCCCGACACCATTAGATCCCAAGTTGGCATGTATGCCGACGACACAACAATCTACTCCCGCATCGATCAGAAACCAGGTCTGGACGACAAAGTGAACCTCGCTGCCGCACTGGAAAGGGACCTCCAATCCGTAGTGACCTGGGGTAGGAAATGGTTGGTAAATTTCAATGCCTCCAAAACAAAGCTGTTATCAACTAACCACCATAGACTATCGCATCTACCTCCCATTAGCATGGGACAGGCTAGCCTCCCAGAGAGTAAAATACTACGCCTCCTTGGCCTTACACTCTCGGCGGACCTCAAATGGAATGACTATATTGAATCCATTGCCAAATCTGCTGCTATGAAAGTCGGCTCTCTGTGCAGGGCCCGGAAATTTTTCCCACCTGAAACTATTCTGCACATATACAAATCTACCATCCGCCCGTGTATTGAATATTGCTGCCATATCTGGTCGGGTGCCCCTGCTGCCCTCCTTGGGCTTCTTGACAAAATACAAAGGAGGATCTGTAACGTGGTTGATACTGACTTGGCAGACCGGCTGCAGCCGCTCTCACACCGGCGTGATGTAGCTTCCCTGTGCCTCTTCTACAAGTACTTTCATGGCTTCTGCTCCGATGAGCTTAGATCACTGGTGCCGCCCAAGCACGAATTTACACGAGATACTAGATTAGCAACTAGGTCCCACCCTTTTACAGTTAAACAAATAAGATGTAACCGTAAATTCTACTCCAACAGCTTCTTTTCTCGCGCTTCCCGCCTGTGGAACTCCCTTCCACAAGTCTGCTTCCCCGACAGTTACAATCTCCAGGTGTTTAAATGTAGGGTCAATAGACACCTCCTATCACACTAACTCCCAACTATTCTCACAACACTCTCATCTACCCAACCCTCATTCTCGGTATCCTCACCCGCCTATCACCCACCCTCTGTTATGTCCTATATTTAACCAGCCTTTCTCCTCTCTACGTAGCCCCCTGCACAGTAGTGGCAGTGACATGCCTTGCTCGGGGTGAAACGCTTATAAAAAAAAAAAAAAAAAAAAATATGGCTTAGGCGGGTAGCGACTCCGAATGACACCAAATCGGTTAAGTTTCGATCCCGGACAGAAGCAAGGGATGTGTCTAGCCACACTGATGAGATGTGATACACCGAAACAGGCTTGCATGTGAATGACTAATATATATATATATATATATTAATAATAAAACCGACTCTGTACGTATTCTAATCTTAAAATGTTACACAAGAAACTTTTAAAGACTATGAATAACCAGCAGAATCTAACTCCGTTATCGTTCTCGGCTATAGAGCTTTGGACAAAGAGGGGAAAAAAAGAAAACTGCGTAGGACCGACAATGCATACGGTTCTTCACAGTAAAGAAAAAAACCCTCGAACGGAACGAACCACCAGGAAAGAAAAGTGCTCGATACTAAACTAACCAAAAAGTGTTAACAAAAAGGCAATTACGCAGAGCAAAAACACACGAAAAAAATCGCAAGATCGCCAAGACCTACCGCGGTTTTGCACAACGGCTCGTCAGCCGTTGTGCGAAACCGCGGTAGGTCTTGGCGATCTTGCGATTTTTTTCGTATATATATATATATATATATATATATATATATATATATATATATATATTTCTGCGGTAGACTGGTTGCCAACCAACACTATACAACCCAATCTGTCCTGCTATTTAACCCATAGCTGGAGGAAGAAGCGGTAGATTAATACAAAAAGGTATTTGCAATTTTTCGTTCTGGGCCGATAGCCTCACATGCCGTGTGGTGGCTATCTGAGCCGATATACAGTTATATATATATATATATATATATATCACTTTAAATTGAGCACTGCCACCAAGCCAATTGTTACTTCTTAGTGGGTGTTTGTTTTTTACTCATTATTAAAACAATATCTTCCTTTGGAATTTATTCATGCCGTAGAGGACTTTCGTGAATGAGTCAGTCAGTTAAGTGCCATACGTGATACACGTTTTGACTGACTGGGCAGAAAGTTATCCCGCAGTAGGTTGTCATTGCTTTCTGCGGTAGACTTGTTGCCAGCTAAGGTTATAGAACCTAATCTGTCTTATTATTTAACCCATAACAGGAGGGAAGAAACGGATTAATACCTTTCCCAAGGGAATTTGTGCGTAAGTGAATGCAAGGAATTCAACTGAAATTTGAACTCGACACTCCGATTTGTCGTTCCGAGTCGATATCCACTGCGCCACAATGCATATCCTGAACGAGAGGATTTGTTAATTTGAGGCCTGCGACCGCTAACTAGCAGGCATTCGATACCCACTAAGGTGGGTCCAGTCAATATGTTTGCTAAGCAAAATTTTATGTTTTAAGTTTTCCCTGGTTAGCGTTTACTGTTTATTATTTGAAATCGCCATTACAGAATATAGTGTCGGCCACTTGAGCATTGTATGCAAAAAGTGCACAGGAAACGCTAACTGGATGTCGACCCTGCAGGGACACTTTTCTTTCAATATAATCGAATTTTCCTGAAATATTCATATGGATGTATATGTCGGATTTTTTTTTTTTTGTTAACTCACCCCCACCCCCCCCGCCAAAAAAGAAATATATATATATTTACTAAAATTCACATCAAATCCTCCTAGGGAAAGGCCCATCCACTGCACTCTGGTTGAGTTGACCTTTGTGATCGCCCCAAATGTAGGCGACTCTGGTGTGCTATTTCTAAGTGTAGCAGTCTAAGTGTGCAGTCTAAGTGTGCAGTCTACGTCTGCGCTTACCCCGATAAATAAGCCAAACACAGTTTTGTTTTTCTTTTTTTGTTTTTGTTTTGTTTTTTTTTGTTTTTTTGTTTTTTTTTGTTTGTTTTTTGTTTTGTTTTTGGTTTTTAAATTGTAAAAAATTTCTTGTAAGTACCTTGAATAACATCCGCACCTATGAAATATGATTTTTGGTAATTTTTCATTCTGAGCGTTAGAAACGAGCTAAACAAACTTTGAAAAATTCATGATTTCTTTGGATGAATTAATATTTGCGATAAGTTACTTTACATTATTTGAGGTGAATTGACAGAAAAGATTCTATCTGTCTAACAGTGGCATTAAAAATGTTTATAAAATTCTGAGATAAAATATTTATTTCATGTATTTTAGACTGTAAGTTTACTTAGCTGGGGGATGTAAGTTCATTGGCCATTTTTTATTTCTACCCTATCGTTCTTTAGTTTTGTGGGGATACCGACCGTGCTGAAGCGAGGGACTGGATGTTTGCACCCTCACAACCAAAAAGCAAATGACCAAAAGTCGTCGGTACGCAGCCGGATTCGCGCAGATGTTCCGGTTGAAAACTAAAAATTAATTAATTATTAAATTCCAGTTCGCGAGCATACGTGAATTTTATTTATCGGCCAATGGGAAGCCCAGAATCAAATACGGGTATTAATTCCCAAATGATCTGCTGCGATCCAAAAAGAAGATATAAAAAGCCGATACAGAAAGCATCGCCAGACAGACAGACCCAGACTCGAGAGAGACGAATGTAATTAGTAGCTCCCTTGACCCAAGACAAGCGGTTTACTATGTTCACCTTTCTTACCCCTCTCACCTTATCTTTCGCTGTCTCAAAACTACTGACTGACCCAAGGATCGGATACATCAAAGATATTCCTTACTTACAACTTTTCCCACATTCCTAAGCATTAATTCTCTTTTCAGCATTTTATTGCCATGAACATTTTAACGTCCGTTGGACCCATATGTAATGGATTACTTTAATTGTAAAAACCTTAATTGATATGTGTATATAAAAAATGTTATTTTTCAACTCAATTTGCTTTTCTTGGTTTATAATCATTTTATGACTTATACTGGACTATCTACAACGAGGTCAAATTCCGTTAATCTGCAACAATACACAACTACCCTTCACTAGAACGGACTCTCCACTATAAACTGGAAAAGAATGGATAACCCGCTATAGTCTAACTCCCCCAACCCCTAAGAAAAACAAACTTGTTTTTTTTTTTTTTTTATCGGATCAGAGATATCAGTTCTCTGGTAGATGCGGGGAGTCGTTCGAGTATGATTTTCGGATTTTCGCATTTGTTGCGGTGTTTGAATTAAATGTGTTCTTGTTTGAGTGGTTAAATGAATAAGGATTTTATGCTAAAATCCCGTACTGATTTCGCCCAATTAACTCATCTAGGATGTGCGTTGTGGTGCAGTGAATATCGGCTCGGAACGAGAAATCGGAGAGGCGAGTTCGAATTCCAGTTGAATTCATTGCATTCACTTACGCGCAAAAACACTTGGGAAAGGTATTAATCCGTCTCTTCCCTCCAGTTATGTGTTAAATAACAGGACAGATTGGGTTCTATAGCCTTGGCTGGTAACCAGTCTACCGCAGAAAGCAATGGCAACCTACTATATATATATATATATATATATATATATATATATATATATATATATATATATAAACTTATTTATAAATGGAACTATTGTCTGTCTCTGTGTGTGTGTCCGTTACCTATAGACTCCGAAACGGCTGAACCGATTTTCTTGAAAATTTACGCAGTTGTACTATAAGCGTCTGCGAGTGTTCTTAGCTAGGTTTTGTGTCGAGGTACCCCCGATAAATATCGAAAATCGATAATCGAAAAAATCGGGTTATAGAAGGAGTGGTCCGATTTTAATCAAATTTGATACACTCATTGACAAAGGCATAAGAAACGGTTTTCAGAAGTTACAATGTTGCCGTTCTTACAATAGTGCAGAAAATCGATAATATTTATATATAAAAAGCAAGATGTTTGTGTGTGTGTGTCTGTTTATCTGTTTGTATGTCCTTTATACAAATCCACAATTTTATCCGTTTCTCACCAAACTTCACACAAATATTGTTTAGGCTGAGTCTGAGCTCCAGGACCATGGATTAGTTTTAAAGCTTTCATTACACCCGAGCAACGCCGGGCTATAATGCTAGTATCTTAAAAACATATACTGTTAAATATAAGAGACAATGAATGTCTATTATGTTTAATCATGAGCCGTTCTAAACATCGTATTTTGGCTTTAATTTCATATGAAAATGAAGACAAAAATTCTCCAACATTTGGATAATCTTTATTAAGTTGGTTCTAAGCTTTCGGCTCACATGAGCCATCTTCAGAGTGGTTACAAGGACGTTAACATAAAAACAACCACAAACTTTGCTAAGCAACAATGACAGTTACCAAAACTAGCAAACGCAGTTCGTAAATTTGTAATGCGGTTCTATGACGTCACACCGCGTGAGAGCTCGAAATAATAACAGAACCATATATTTAAATGCAATGTAATGTGTTATGACCAGATTTAAACGTGATTTTATTAAGTGTGGGTTGTTTGGATTTAATGTAGATGGTATAGCTATGTTTTTTCTTACCCACATTCGGTCCATGTCATTTACTCGTCTGCGATTGGGTAATCAATCACTACTGTTCTTGCATAGGACAATTTAGCAATCGCAGTAGCCTTTAATCTTTCGGCTCTGAAGCAGCTCTTTCATGTGTGTGTGGTGATTGGTTAATTTTTAGCCAATCACATCTTTTTTATGTAAACAAAGTTTTTCCCGCGCTTGCTGTTTGATCCGCTCTCCTCTCTTATTATAAGCGGTGACTTTCAGCAAGCTTGCAGTAGACCAACAGGCTGGCCAAAGGACTCGACGAAAGTCTCTCTTTCTACTCATACCTAACACACGCACAGACAGAGAACTTTGTCTTCTATCTGAATATTTTCGCCAAGAATTTTTGAACTTTGAACTCTTGACCAAAATTTGTATCGCTTACAGCTACATTCAAAATAATTGTATTTTTCATGTTATTTGTTCTTACATGAAAATTTTGCTAACAATTATAACAAACCTTTTCAGCGCAAGAAACAAACTTCCTTCATTTTACTTTGGTCGACAAACAGCTAAAGGGGAACAACTCTTTCCTCTTACTCGATGTATACTGCTATTACATGTTTTGTTTGTTCATTGAATATATTTTATTTATTGGTTACAAATTGGAGTTGGTGTCTTTATTTTTCTTGAATCGTATGTTGGACGAATCGTAATATAAATCGTAAAGGACCAAAAATCCTCTACAATGGCTTCCAATATCTGAAGGTTCTTTTTACTGTGTGTATGAGTGAGGATTAATTGTATTGTTGACTAAAATCTGTCTGATATTACCTACATGACTATGTTTTTCTAAGAAACGTTGTTTAATTGTACTTTGATCTAATATATATATATATATATATATATATATATATCAGTCGCTATGTTTCACACCCACATACTTACATACATGCTTTTCTACGTGTCATTTTGATCGACTGTGATTGGCTAATAAATCACTACTGCTTTATTATAGGACAATTTAACAATCGCAGGTGTCTTTGAAAACTTTCGGTTAATTTTTAAGCAATGAGATATTTTTAATGTAAGATTGAGTTTCCCGCAGTGCTCCTGTGAGCCTACCCTTTTTCTTTAAATACAGCTACTTTCCAAAGCTTTGTGCCACAATTTTTCTATTATTGCAAAAATAAATAGTGCTACTTTCCAAAGCTCGTTAGTAAGATTTTGGCTGTCATCCGAATCCACCTAATCTTGCTCACACACAAACACAATATTTCGTAATACAAACATGCACTCTTTCACTTTGGACACTTTGCTAAGTACATCATTTAACCCTCTAGGGCCATTCGTATCATATTAGTGGGGGATCTGTTTATTATTTCATAACAATATAGAACTGATCCCCCACTTTATGACAAGTAGAAGCCTTAATCATATTATATTATTAACCCTCTAGGGCCATTCGTATCATATTAGTGGGGGATCTGTTTATTACTTCATAACAATATAGAACTGATCCCCCACTTTATGACAAGTAGAAACCTTAACCATATTATATTATTAACCCTCTAGGGCCATTCGTATCATATTAGTGGGGGATCTGTTTATTATTTCATAACAATATAGAACTGATCCCCCACTTTATGACAAGTAGAAGCCTTAATCATATTATATTATTAACCCTCTAGGGCCATTCGTATCATATTTGATACAGTATGAAAACAAGCCTTGAAAGAAATATTTTCCTGAAAAATTTTTTAAGAGAAATATTTTATAAATTTCAAATGAAAGTAGTACTGACTGCTCAGTCAATGAATACCAAATGTTTCCTTATAGGGAAATACCAAATGTTTCCTTATAGGGAAATACTGTATCAAATATGATACGAATGGCCCTAGAGGGTTAAGCATTGTTGAATCAAAACTTATTTCCACACAACACTTCAAAGCCATTGTATCTCTGTGTTAATCATTTTTCTCAAACAAACTTTGTTTCGAATAATAGTTCAAAGAACATTTATCTCACTAGAAAACTTTATTCACAGTCGAGTTTCAACCCAAACTACAGTCAATGGGAGATAACTTTTTCTCCTTCATCCACATTTTGTACACAGTCTATTTTCATGCTTTGTTTTCACTGTTGTATTTTTATCAATACATGTTTTTTGTTGGTTACCAATTGGCGTTGTTATTTATTTCATGAAGAATATTTCATATAAATAAGTGGGGGTATAAGCCTGGTACATATATTTGTTTTTAGACTATCTTCGTCTTCTTTGTTTTCTAGAATGCATTTAACAGATTCACCTAAGACGGCAACATATAAGTCATTAATCAAAGAAAAATAGTATTGAAAGTAACAGAAATGAAGAAAGTAATGGAATTGTATGAGGATTCATTTTAAAATAGAAATTATTATTATTTAAAGTTTAAGGTATTTTCTTTTTTTCATTAAAGTACTTCCTGTGTAATTTAGAAATGATTTGCCACAACCTTAAGTAAAACTAAAAACTAAATTATTTCATTGCTTTTTTATTTGATTGGATTCAATGTCAATAGCAAGTAAGTTAAATAAAGTTTTATCACGTTTAAATAATGGCGATGAGCGAATATGGATTATCTCCCCTTAATCTAATTGCTGCGTCCACGTATTTTAACAAATGCTTTAAGTTCTCCCACAGGTGTACGCGATGACGCTGCCTTGCAAGAGAAGTCAAGAGATAACGGAATTTGATGGCTATCAATTGAGGAAAAAAAGTCATGCAATCAAAAGTATATACCGACTTAAAGGAACGAAAGAGATTATCAACTAAAAAGAGGCTGTACGATTTTTATTTTAAAGCACTTAACCCTATTTTGAATTTCATTTCATACTTTGTAACTTAAGTTATTGTTACTGTTACGTGTACATATAAGTCACCCACCAGTCTGTCTCTGAGGCAGAGGCTTTCCCAGCCCCAAGTCAGTGATAAGCATTTGCACACTAGTAAAAATGAATTGCATATCATTTTTGCAACAGGAAAAGTTGGCTGCCCCCAGAAAATTATTCTCCCCCCCCCCCCCACACACACACACTGTGAAAATGATGTGAATTAATTCGTTGAGAGGAAAATTATTATCCACCTCAGCAAACACACACATTTTGTAATTTTTAAAGAATTAATGAATTTTTATTTTTAATCCAACATTTTTGTTACATAAAATGGTATTTTTAGTTGATACCCGTGTTTGTAAAAAAACGCTGTTTTCATTTATATATATATATATATATATATATATATATATATAATAGCCATAATACATAGTTTAAAATAAATAAATGTTAAACGGGGCATCTATTTCAAACCTGGGTATCCACTAAAAAAATTACGTTTGAAGTAATATAGTATATAAATCTTTGTGCCTGGCGACTGTTAATGATATGAAGCCCTGAATTATAGCAGTAAGGAACAAATGTATATTTATGTGTGCCTGTGAGTATATATATATATATATATATATATATATATATATATATTTGGGTTTTATCACACATTCACTTACAACACATACATTTCAGACATACAAATGTGTAGATCAAAAAGTCTGCACTCCAACATGTAGTTATCAGCCAAATTTTGATCTGAAATTTTCATTGTATGATGTTTGATTTATGTAATCAATATTTACCACTAAATTAAGTGCATTGACAAAGAAGGGAATTATGTTGAATATCTATGGATTACTGACGTAAAATAAAATTTTTTTCAAATCATTAAATTCTACAAGTACATATGCACCAAAATAATACAAATAATACAAATATATATATATATATATATATATATATATATATATATATATAGGCATACACAGAAATAACAAAAAACTCAGAATTTAGAATTCATATTTTTTATTTTCCAAGTTTGATCAAGTAAATTTAATATTGGAAGAACATTCTTTGAAATTTGAAAGAGTTAAGGCACAGAAAGTGAATATTTTTGGTGAAATATTACTGTGATATGAATTAAAAAAAAAAAACAGCACAGTATGCAAATAAAATACATATCTTTATGTGAATTAGTGTGCTAAATGATAAATATTCCTCATGTTTGATGGCATATAAGACCCCCCCCCCGCATACTTATATTTAAAATTACAATATTATAAAGTTAGACAATATACAGGTGTAGCTTTTGGCTTCTGAGAAAGCATTAGTGAGAGATATATTTCAGCATTGTATCAGTCAGTGAACCGTCATCGGGATACACACTTAGGTGATCATGTCTCAAAAGAGACATGACTGACTGAGCAGAATATTAGAATATTTTCCCGCAGTAGGTTGCTATTACTTTCTGTGGTAGACTGGTTGCCAACCAAGGATATAGAACCCAATCTGTCCTGCTATTCAACCCATAGATGGAGAGAGAAGCAACAGATTAATATCTTTCCCAAGGGTATTTTTGCACATATGTGAATGCAATGTATGTATCACAACATACATACAGCATTGCATATAAGACCCAAATACATTTAGTTGTTTATTGGTGGGGGTGAAGAAATTATCTTATATGGCATCAAATATAGTATATATTTCTACAAAACTGAATTGTTTGTTATAGTTTTTTAAATAATGTATGGAAGCACATGAGTGCTGCTTTAAAAACAATAAAATTAAAAAGGATGGATAACATGATGTGGAATTAGTTTAGCACTCACAATTTAAACTTTTGAGTCATATAATTTTTGGAATTTCGATGAATTGGAGGGTTGAGGGGATGAGAGAACATTTAAATTTGATCTCTTAAGGATGTTCTTAACTTCTAAAAGCATTTCGTTGTCATCAAGCATATTAAGTTTTGTATTAGTTTTTTTTTTAATCAATTTGTCCCAAGCAAGGCAATAATACCACTAAGATACAACAGAATACTTGGAGTGAAAGAGAATAAAACTTTATAAGGGAGCGGAAACCCAAATCCTAAACAGGAAAACTCTAGCCTTATTTTTGATTGATTGTTTTTTTTTCTCAGTTTGAAGCATCCCATTTTTTTTTCCAAACTGTTCATATTTTCAGGCTTCAGCACCTAGTGAGGACCAAAATCACTACATAAAAATTTCATCTGCCAGGTAAGTGCTATACTCTTACTGAATCAGCCATTTTATTATTAGTATCATATAATAATTCTGCTTGTTCCTTCCTTAGTTACTTAGTTTGTCCAGTCGCTACACCACTTACTCTCTATACGAGCTTTTCCTTCCCCTCTATCTTTTTAAACGCTACTCTCCTCAGCCGTTCTCTCACCTTTGCCAAACAGAAGGGTGGTAAAGAGTGAGAGAGTAGAAAGAGAGAGCCTATAGCATTACCGTATCAGTAGCAGCTTAAGCGATTGGTTGTAGCAGTAATTGTGTGTGTATATGTGTGTGTACTGCACAATATAGTAAAAATAGGTAGGTTTTTTGTTGTATCTCGCAACCTAATAATGAAATTTCTGGCCTCTACACTTTTCTTGGCCATTACTCAGTTGGTCTTTTCTGTTTCAATGGACACAGAAACCATGATTTTTCAGTAATAATAAAAAAAAATTTTCTCTTTCAAAAACTCTCACAAAATAGCGTACAGTATTCTGGTTATGGTTTGTGCATACGCCACTTTAATATAAGATTACAGTAAAGTAGCTTCTATGGACATTACTTTTACAGATATTTTAATAAAATTACAGTGTTATCATTATTTTATTATCCAATACCTTTATGTTTGAAGACATTAATACCATTTGTTTAATTGGAGTAGATAGACCCTTCTATCGCCCGGTTCATACTCCTCCCTCTTCTTTTGGACAGGAGTAGAGGTGCATGCCTTGTTTCCTGTTTAGGAACGGGCCTCCCGGTTCTCTCCTCTTGTCAGGTTCTAGTGCTAGAGCTGTTACAAGCTTTTTGACACCCTCTATAACCTGTCACTTGTCCTCATAAATTTCCTCCTATGTAACCCCTTGAGCATCAGTGGCAGTAGACTGCCTTGCTTGGGTCAATATGATTTTAAAAAAAAAAAAAAAAGTAAAATTTTTCCAGGAAATCATAATTATTCTTCTGTGGAAATTCCACAGGTTCTGCTAGTAAACTATTATTTGTATATACTAAAGCTTGACTATAAAATTAGTATAAAAACTATGTAGGCTGTAAGATGTAAGAAGACTGTGCTATGCCAATCTTACGAATGAAAAGATCTGCCTGCCTGGAAGAGATGTGACTCATGAGGCAAGTCTACTCTATGTTCTTTTATATCTCAAAGAACTTCTTTTTGATTAATCCAACAGTACTTAACGGCAAATTGGTTGATGAAAAATGTTAATTAGCAAAAGAAGAAAAACGAAATTAGAACAAGATGATTTGAAGATTAAATATGTTATACACAGATGTTGTATATACAGGGGGAGATGGATAAATTGTCGTTTAAATGGCACAAAACCGAAAAATAGAATGACATCTCGCTTTTTTTTTTAACAGATATATTTACTAAAATCACGCAAAAATATCTTGAAATACTAAAGAGTAAATTTATTCAATAAAATCGTCACTGAATTCAACTATGGCCTCCAGACAACTTTGGAATTTCCGGCAACTCTTCTTGATCTCCTTGTTTAAGTTAGTGAATGCTGCTATAATCTTTGCCTTTGGTTCATCTTTGGTGTTATAAAGTTCCGTTGGTCTCTCGAACAACTGCACCTCATGCATAATAATCAAGGGTGCTGCAGTCTGGAGAGTTACATGGCCAGATGTAAAAGGTGATTTGGACACAGAAATTCTCTGACAGCCACGTTGGGTTCTCCTGCTTGTGTGACATGGTGCTGAGTCCTGTTGCCAGACATATAAGGTCTTTCAGCAGCCACCCTCTCGGCCCTGGTCAGCATGTGGGAAGTTGAATGGAGATTTAACATTGCCATCACTAGTGTTCATTTTAAACACCTTCATAATCACCATTAGACTCCTCCAACTCATTCTGAATTCTTTGCACTGTCCTCGGATTAAAAACTAAACACAATGAAATTTTTGGATTTGAGCTTCCAGCCTGCTGTTTTCAAATTTCTGGCAGAGTGAATTGTGTCATGATGTTCTTTTTCTCACAGATGGTGCCCAATTACATTGTGCAGTTGACGACAAAAACCACGCACATGCACAAAATTGAAAATATAAAATAATCGCGACAATTTACCCATCGTGCCCTGTATAGATGATGCCATATGACAGCAGATAACTAATTCCTCATTGCGTTTAGCGTTGCCTTTAAAAAAAAAAAAAAGAAATGACTCTGCTCTTTCTTCTTACTCTGTAATTATTTATTTTTTTTTTAATTTCATGTTCCATATGGATCCATCTGAGTATCGACAAAACTCCTTGTAACACCAATTGGCATCATTCCCCAATTTAAACAAAGAGAAAGTTCAGAAGAGTTGCAGGGGATTCCGAAGTTGTCTGGGAGGCCGCAGTTGAAGCCAATGGCGATTTTATTGAATAAGTTTACTCTTTAGTATTTCAAGATATTTTTGTGTAATTTGATAAATATATCTATTAAAATGGGATGTCAGTTATTTTCATTTTTGCATAATTTAGACAATTTATCATTGCACCTAGCTTAATTCTGTTATAGCGATTTACTAAACAAAACTTAGATGTAACACAAAGCCAAAAGTATGGAGCACCCAATGATAATCAAACTCATTACTCAGTCATAAATGACCTAACAAGACACGCTTGTTAACCATTACATCATGTTGAAGTGCCCCAACAAATGCTGTTATAAATTAACTAGTTTGATTCTGAGCATTAAATAGACATTGAAATTTGCTAAATTTTGCCAAAAACTTGGTAAAAATACATTTAATGTTTCTTTTTTTAAATCTAACACCTCTAAAAATAAATTAATTTACTTCAATATGGAATCCTCGTAACATTAGTTATTCTACCTAACATAGTTACTTTTGTTTTTGTTTTGTGGCAAAACAAAACAGAATTTACTAAATTTAAATGAAGTAAGACTGGGCTTCATTAGGATAATTGTGTGTAAAACTTTCCAATAATCATTTGAAAGATTCAATACAGAAAGTTAAAAATATAAGCTTCAAAGGAGGGCATTTTCACTGTATTAATATATATTCAACTTAAGGCAAGAACAAAGGATTACAACTAATTAAGAATCTCTAGAATAGAAGAGAATAAACAAAATGGCTTTTTAAAGTTACAAACAAAAACTACCATTATAAATATCTTTAATAGTTTTATTATTTGATTAGATTCTGTCTATTAATTTTTTGACTAGTATTTCTTTAATCTTTCAGTCACTTTTTATTGGAGCTACTCAGACCATTTCATGGCTGGACATAAATAGTACAAAAACAACAGCCATAGAATGAATAAGTAATTGTAATGAAAAGCCACTGATATCAAGATTGAGGAAGTTAGGAATAATAGCTACAATAGTTACCTTTTTATCTATGGAGATAAATTCCAACAGCCCCCACAGTGGGTGTCTGAAACAGGATAGTACTGAGATATATATGAGTTGAATATATGGATTGAAATCCGATGAGATTAATAGAATAAGTAAAGAAAAGGTAGGAAAAAAATATTCTTTAATATAACGTTTCACTTTAACAAGCTTCTTCAGGGATTTTTTTAAAGTGAAACATGTTAAAGACACTATTTTTCCTACTGTTCTTTACTTATTCTATTCATACATAATTTCTTTGTTTGAATATTATTTTTTAATTGATACTCATATTTGAGTAGATATTCTGTTTTTAATCAAACAGTATATTTATATATTTATTTTTACCGACCTGATTATTTACGAGAAGTTTTGTTATAAAAATGTGCCATTTGGCAAGATTAAAACCTGCAACCCTAACAACATAGGGAAAGCCACCAAATTGATCTGGTGCCTCTTAGACCGCTCGACCATGAATGGTTCCACAGTCTAATTGAAGTTAAATCAAGCTTTATATACACAACTTTCATCCTTCCAAATGACAGACATTTTTGTAACAAAATTTCTCAAATAATCAGGCTGGTAGAAATATATACTGTTACAAGTATTTATTAAAAATAATATTCAAACCAAAAAATTAAATATGTTGGTTGTTAATTTAATTTTGTTAATCTTTGGAATCTTCCGTAATATGTGTGCATATGTATATTTTTCTAAGGTAAATATTAAAAAAATGTGTATTAATTTTAATGATCAACTTTTCCAAATTATGAATAATCCTCAGGGCAGGTAGGAACAATTGATGATTTAAATTCAAAAAGCATGGACCATATTTCTTGTACCTTTTTTTTCTATTTCTTCCTTGTCTGAGGATTATTTGTAATTTGGAAAAGTTGATAATTGACACAAAATGTCTTATTTTTAATATTTGCCATACAGAAAATTTGCTGCCTAAATACACAGAATAATGTTTTTTGGATATGTGTGTGTGTGTGTGTGTGTGTGTACACATGATAATGTTTAATTTATAAACTAGGGAAAACAAGATTAGCAACAATAACTAATAATAAAATAGAACAATTTTAACAATGTTATTATAATGTACTGACATAAAGAAGATCCAGTTTTACCATATGTTTTTAGCAATCTTAGTATATGATATGCTTTTATTAAGTCAAAAACTTTCACCTTTTCACATAAAGGAAGCCCTTTACATCACATCTAAACAACCAATATCACAACTCTTGCAATCTGGAATCATTAACAATTTAAACTAATCATTTATTTCTGACACTGATACTGGGTTAACTTGAAATTGTCCATAAGGAAGAACACCTCTATTGTTATTAATAGAGGCAGATTATTGGGTGTATGGTGAAAGCAGAGTCATTATAATTACAAAAACTATAAGACCTTGAACAAAGCTAAAAAAATTGCAGACATGTTAATATCTACAATGAAAGTTTTTTTTTTTTTTTTTCAACTGTTGATTTTATATTAAACTTGTTTCATTTAAAGCACAAAAACTTGTCATCAAATATTTTTAGCAGCATTAAGCTTCATAAACAGTAAGGTCTGCTTACACAAACATTTTGATCAAATATATATTTTCACAAACATTACAGTTAAACAAGATTTTTTTTTTCAATGTTGAATATAAAATGTATGGAATATTTACAGGAGTATAAAGAAAAACTTATCTATTCATATTTCCAATAACATGATTTTAATAAAAAGAATATTAATAACAATTATATCTATTTCAAGAAATCATTATGTAAACAATTTCATTGTTTGATGGCATGAAAAATGAATTAGCAAAATCAATCCCTAGCCATTTAATCATCAGAATGTCCTTTTAATAAAAGAAATAAAAATATTAAACTACAGAAATAATGTTGAAAAAATAAATGAGAATGAAAATCCAAGTCAATAGTTTTAATAATATTCAAGTGCCATACGTGACACACGCTTTGGGCGATCATGTCTCAAATGAGACATGACTGACTGGGCAGATTATCCCGCAGTAGGTTGCCATTGCTTTCTGCGGTAGACTGGTTGCCAGCCAAGGCTATAGAACCCAATCTGTCCTATTATTTAACCCATAACTAGAGGGAAGAAATGGATTAATACCTTTCTCAAGGGTATTTGTGCATAAGTGAATGCAAGGAATTCAACTGGAATTCAAACTCAGCTCCCCAATTTGTCGTTCCAAGTTGATATTTACTGCACAACACACAGAGTTTTAATAATATTCAAGTATTTTAATGTGTGTGTGTATATATATATATATATATATATGATAGATAGATAAAAAAAAAAACTTAAATCATTGTTTGAATTTATACTTTGGACTGACAAAATCATTTATTATTGAAACATTTATTTTGTATATAAGCTCAACAAGACAACTCATGAACAATAAAACATGTCATTTACCTCAGTCACTCAGAGGTTGGAAGCACTACAGCAATAATAAAAATTCCAAAATAGTTTTATATTTTTAACAGATTGTAAATTTTTTTTGTTTTCTTAGCATTAAAAGTAACCACATATATACAAAATAGATTTTTTAAAAAAAGTCATTTTTTTACATTTTTTTAATCCACCACCCACAAAACGCAAATTCCTGAATGAGGAAAAGGCTCTTTGACTAGAGTTAAAATGAGAGCATTTCCTCCATATGAAAGTGGATCCAAGGCTTCTTTATTTTGTAAAACAGCTCAAATCCCAAACTCAGTCCCTTTTTGCAAGACAAACTGTGATTATACTATATTATTTTATAGGCAGGATTTTTATTGTGGAAAATCAGGTGCAGTTATAATGAGTAAGGAGTTATTTCACTTGTTTCAAAGCTGATAAACAACGAATTATAAAAAAAAAAGGATTTAGGTCTTTTGTTTTTTAAGCCACAGATTAAAAGCACTAGTTATTAAAAGTTTTGACAGAATTAATAAACTACAAAAAAAGTAACATAATTAAAAGGTAAGAATAAGAGATTATGGAGTTGGGGAGATTCAGATTCCTGCAGCAGTTAAGACACACATACCTCTATGTTTATTGATTTTTTTTCTTCTTTATAGTTTATCAACCTTTTGCAGGTTATTTAAAACCAGAAAGCCAGAAAGTATTTTTAGATTGTAAGAAGTTTTTGGCAAGAATTACTAATACAAGTCCTGCTAATTAACCCATAGCTTGGGGGCTAGTAGTGGATTCATACCTTTCCGAAAGGCATTTGCATGTAAGCAAATATAATGAACCCAACCAGAATTAGAACTCAGCTATCCAATTTTAGTTCAAACCTAACAGGACCTGATATTTCCAAATAGTCATCTATAAATATTAATCAGGCTTGATGTTTCTTAATTTCAATGATTGTACAAGAACTGGTGTTTCAATGTGATATAGCCATAAACCCATATGCCTCTAAAAATAAGCAACATGTTAAATAAATTTCATTTTTTGCTTCATCATGAAAAAGAATTTCATTTTTCCTCAGAAATTTTTGTATCAGAGGTACTCCCAACACCCTACAAATTTTCTGAGCAAATGAATAAGCTAATGAAAATTGGTAACAAAGACAGACACTGGTTCTAGTGACCACGTTTAGAATTCAATTTACTATCTTTGAAGGGTGGGGAATGTAAAGGAATTTGAAGAGTTCTTTGAATTATTGAATTTTTTTTTTTTTTTTTACAGCAATGTTTCAGGCAATCCATTCTTTATGAGATGTACAATTTTGAGATGTCATTATCACCCCAGAATCTATTAAACTCATTGTATGCATTTACTGTGCTGTTTTTCTAGTTTCAGTTCGTCAACTTTTGAAATGATAAAGACTTCCCAAAATTATAGATTACTCAATATTTAAATGCTTCAATATAAGTGAAATTTGTGGCTATGAAATTCCTTTTATTCACATGGAAACAAATCACATCTCATTTCTATTTTTGATGAGGTGCTTTGGCCATCAAGTTAAAGTCAGGCACTTTAGTCCTCAGCAAATCCAGTAGAGACAAGATAAAAATGGTGATAAACATATTCAAAAAACTTATTTTTTAGTATGAAAATCTGTTACATTTTGGCTTTATCTTAATCTTCTCAAACAGCAAAGAACATTATAAACTAAACTGTTCATTCTCCTTCTCTTAGCCATCACTTAAATTTTGCACCCCCCCCCCCACCAAAAAAAAAAAAAAAAAAAGTTTCAAAAGTTCAATAAATAAAATGGAAGCTCGACAAATAAGTAAAATTTTTAAAAGTGGGGGGAAAAAATTTAAATATCATTTCAAAGTTATAAGCACCTTAAAATAATTTGGCCAAGAACATTTTTTTCTCTTTTCTTATCAAATAGAGGTTGTTGCTAAGAAAAAGCCAAATAAATCATTAAGCATATTTTTTTAATCATCAGCACAAATAGAATTTTAATATTTAGAAATCAATTATTTTATACTATCTTGATTAATATATTAAACACTATCTTGTAAAAATTAAATGTGCTAGTTTCAGTTTTTACAAAGGCATATAAGTTAAATAGAAGTGCATTTTACAAATGCATTTATAGTTAAAGAAAAAAAATTGTTTCTCTTCAAATGTCTAAAATATTAGCTTATAGATCCAAATAGAAGCAGTTTTTTTCTTTATTTAATTAAGATTAATTATTTGTAAAATGTATTTTTATTTAATTCTAAATGCATTTGTAAAAGCAAAACTAAAACTGTTACAATTTAGCTCTTTTCTAAAAAAAAAAAAAAAAAGCCTTTCAAATGAAAAAAAAAAATAAAAAAATAAAAAAGGGAAGAGTAGTCAAAGTTAACAAAGACTAATCATGAAAATTCCATTTGAAATCTGAAAATATATGATCCCCAACTAATTATTTATTTTTTTCATCTTTTTTAGGTAATTCTGTGCAGAACCCGTGATTGGCACACGGGTAATGGTGCCTTGAAGAGACCCAGGAGTTAGTTTCTTTTCTTTAGCACGCTTTCTATTTGAAGATTGATCATTGGTTTGAAAGTTTTTTGCTCCTGTAACAGTTATAGAATCTGTAGCCTCTTTCCTTGGTTCTGGCTCTGAAGCCTTGTAATTGGGAGTGATGTCTCCAGTCTCAACATTCTCAAGTTTCACTGCAATATTATTGTTCTGGTTGCTGCTGCTGCTGTTGTTGTTGTTGATCTCTGATGTTGTGTAATCAGTATCAATAACCTCTTGCTTAATATTAAATACTGAAAAGAGAAAAGAAAGATGAATAAAAATCATCTTAAAATAAAAGTTTATTTCAGTTATCTCTAATATGATACACACCAAGATTTGCATATTTAATATACACATAATATACACAGACATGAATACAAATATCTAATTAAATGCTAGCTATTTTGCCTGGATCAAATTGAAAAATATTCTATTTCTATTATATAGATTTCATATAGAGGAGAAAAGAAAAGAAAAATCACTGTTTCTAGCATACAGATTACTGGAAAGGAGAAGAAAATGAAGAAAAAACAGTAAAGGAGAAACTGAGAAGTAAAGGAAAAAAAAAAAAAAAAAGGAGACTCCCCCCCACACACACACATTAACCTCCAAATTCAAATAGTCTTGTGCTATGAAAAGTTTAATAGACAGGTTTTTTGTTTCTGTTTTACTCTACTTATAGTTAGTTATAAGGTTTTTGAAAAACTAAACTGAGAAGTAAAGGAAAAAAGAAGAAAAAAAAAAGAAAAAAGAGACCCCCCCCCACACACACACACACATTAAACTCCAAATTCAAATAGTCTTGTGCCATGAAAAGTTTAATAGACAGGGTTTTTTTTTTTGTTTTACTCTACTTATAGTTATAATGCTTTTGAAAAACTAAACTGCTAACTACTCAAAAAAAAAAATAAATAAACGTAGAACCAATTAGCTTTTTCATGGTTTGTGCATCATATTAAAGATTTACCTTAATCAGAAATAAATCCTTTGAAGTTAGAACAAACCTAATCTAAAGAAACAGCAAAGTTTCTGGGTTTTATAGAACAGTGAAAGGCAAATTGTTTAGTCTAAATAATCAAAAAAAGACTAGATATTTACTAGATTGGTTCTCATACATTCACCAAAGTTAAGCAACACTAAGCCTGGTCAGTACCTAGATGGTTGACCACTTGGGATTATCTGGTACTGTAAGCTTGGATGTGTGGGTCTTGTAACGTATAGAGGATCAGAATAAGAAATCAAAAAAATGAGTGAATTCCATTTTGGTTTGTTACATTCACATAAACACAAATCTCCCTGAAAAAGGTATGAATCCACCTTTGTGTCCCCCCAGTTATGTGTTAAATAGTAGAGCTTGTATCTGAAAATCATTATTATCCTCAAAAAATTTAATACAATATTAAATTTGAAAAAATAAAAATTCTTACAATACAAAAATTTATTTGGGTTTTAAATAACACATGAAAGGTTGATAAACCATAAAAAAAATAATAACAAAAATCAATAAATTCCTATGCTAAGCTTTCATTAATTTGTTAAAATTCTACAAGTGAATTGGTCTGTGAGATAAGCTTATTAATCATTGATCTAAAGTGGACACTAAGTTACTTATCAAACCCTATCTTCATAAATAATTTAGGGTGGTACAAAACCACTAGATATAGAATATACTGTAAGGATTAAATATTTTACTTTTTGACTAGTTTGTTAACCATTACACTATAATAATGGGTCCAAGTGACACTGTTGATATGTGAGAAAAACAACTTTCTAAAATATTCACAGCATTATCTATAAAGTTGTAAAATCTTTAATATTAACGTAAAGTTCTAAAATCTTGAACATTGTAATCCATATAATACTAGGGTGTTCAGAAAGTAATTATATATTTCATCATAAGTTAGGAGTCAACCAAGCAAGGCAGGTAGAATGGAAGGAAACTGCATCTAGAATTAGTTTATCTCTTCTATCCGATAAGGTGTCATTTATAGTGAATTTCAGAGTTTAATTGTAAAAACTTACAAAGAGGTAATTTGGGTTCCTCATGAGCTTTTGCTTGAGAACCAAACAAAATGTTCCACCATCTGCAGCAGTCTTTTAATCAGGATTGCCAATCTCTCATATTTGCTTCGCATTGTTACAGGTAATGAAAAATGGGTTTTGCATGTCAACAGAAAATAAAAAACAGTTATTATTACAAAATGAGAAACTTCTCAGTGCCAACACTTAAATTAAGAGTCCATCCACAGAAGTCCCTGTTTTGTGTCTAGTGGAATATAAAAATGTCACCCATTAATGTCTATTGGAACATCGAAGAACCATTATTGCAGACATTTATTCCCAGCAACTTGAGTGGGTAAATGAAGAATATTCCTTGAAAGTGTGCTTTGGTAAATAGGAAAGGTCTTATTCTCCAGCATGATAATGCAAGGGTGCATTGCAAGACCAACCCAAGAAAAAATATGATTGTTACGATGAGAATTTTTTCCACTTATTCTATACTCACCAGATTTTGCACCTGCAGATTTTCGTTTGTTTAAATCACAAGAAAATTTAATCAGTGGCAGAACATTCATAAACAAAGTTGGAAACTGTCTTTCAAACTTTTCGGTGGAAGGCGGGGCGGGGAGTGGGAAGCACAGATTTTAAATCAGGAATCAAAATATTGGCCTTGCCGCTGTTGAAAATGATAGTGATTACATCTTGGGTAAATACTTAAATAAAGTTAAGTTATATTTATTTTTCTATCCTCTCTGGTAAAACATAATTCCTTTTTGAATACCTTAATAAGTAAATAAATTTAACTTTCATTTGTTTTTCTATTCTTTCTAGTAAAATATAATTCCTTTCCAAACACCCTAATACTTGCTAAAGAAATAAAATAAAAAAAGACTTTTCCAGAAATTCCAACCAACAGACACTTGAGTTACTGACCTGGTGCTTCTGGCAGTGAGGCAGGTGCATTAAATGGTGCAGCTGATAGCCTTGGGGCTGCAACAGGAACTAACTGTGGAGTTGGACTGTCAAAAGAATTGGAATGAATATTCATCATTTGGGTGGCTGTAGATGAAACAAGAGCTGGAATCATACAAACTTTAGCCATTTGAGGTTCGGAATGAGATGGAGGTGGGTTATATGGTAGAACCACGGCAGGAACAAGTGGGAACACAGATGGCATAGTTGAAGGAACCGGATGAGCAACTGTCATGGTGGAGGTTTGCTCATAGGTTATCGACTGAGTTGGGTGGATTTCTCTGTGGGTTGTCAGTTGTGACTGCAAGACTTGCACTGACTGCATTTGAGGCTGTAACACTGGTTTTGCTATTTGTGGACGTAGTACTGGCTGAGAGTAAATGTGTGCCTGGGACTGTGGTGGAACGGGCATCTGTGATGGCAGTATGTGTGACACTGGTAATTGTGCTACTGGCAACATTTGTGACTGACGTGGGGTCTGTATTACCTGTGGTTGTGACTGGGACATCTCCTTTTCTTTTAAAAGCTTTGATACAGCACCTCTTTGCAACTCGAGAAGTGTGTTTGCCACATCATTTTCACTGATAGACAGGTTGTCAAACCTGGAGTTTGACTGGGGAGGGTTAGGATCAGAGACCTGGCATGGAGTACAATTATCCGAAGACTCTGGTAGTACTGAATGACTTTCATCTTGGTTTGATTTTGGTGGGTTTTCTTGATTTGGTGGTGTGGTTTCGTTACTGTCACAAGTGTCAGGTGTCTTTTCCAGATTGCATTGATTGGAGGTTTGGTCTTCAGTACTGGTATGGGATGTCTCCACAATGGAAGCTGTATCTCTTTCATTACACTCAACAGATTTATCACAGCATACAGTAGTCACTTTGCCAGACTTTTTCTTTTTATAAGGGCAAGTATCTTCTGCAAGAGATTAAGAAATTAAAAAAAAAAAAAAGAAAACAATAAATATTGATAACTTTTAAACAATTCTTGGCCACAAAATTTTGTGGACCTGCAACCAGAAATAAACATTTTTTTTTTAATAAAATTACTATAGCTTAAGCATTCCAAACCACAAATACAGAATTTTTATGTTATAAAAGTTAATACAGGAATCCATTTTATTATGTAAATTAATTTTAAATTCATCCTGGCACCCAACAAAAACCAAAATATAATAATCATATATCGTATAGTTTCTTAAAATTTTTAAAAATTAATTTTTTTTTAGAAACATAATCTGGAGTGTTTAATTAATATGAATATATGAAAAAAAAAAAAAAAAAAAAACGAACAAAAACACTACATATTACAAAATTCTAAAAAACTATTTTTTAAATTTTAAGAAATTATGAGCATATTTTCTTTCAGTTTGTGTAGTGGAGTGAATTTACATTGCAAGCTGGACTCCCTATTAATTTTTACAAAATTAAAAAAATAATATTCATGATTTGGAGTGACTAATCTATGAAATAAAAATCATAAAAAAGTTTTTTTTCTGGCCCCAATGTACAATCCAAACAAAATTTTACAAAATTTGTATTTCAAAGTTAAGTATTCATAGTATGTTAGCAAGTAGAAATTTGAAAAAGTAGACTTCTTTAAATTTGTTAAAGTCTTAGGTAAAAATAATGCAATAATTATTCTGATAGATCATTAATATTTCTTATCAGTGCCAGTTAGGGTTTCAAATCAGGTTAAAACACTCAATCTTCAACGTTGAGTTTTCACAGCAGAAATTTCACATTTAAATTGGCATAATATAATTTAAATCTCATTTTCATTTGACCTTGCGCCAAATTACATTTACTATCAAATATGTTTTTATTTTTAAAATGTCATATCACTTCAGAATCATGTCTTGCTTCAGACTCGTCTTTTTTTTATCATAATTATTATGAATTGCAATAACTTCTTGGCAAAGATAGTGAACTGGTTTTCTGTTGCCTTCTCCACAGATTTGAAGTCAGAGCTTTCTTTCTCTTAGACTGACTGCCACTCAAGGATAGAGAGCCAAGTCTAGTCTACTATTTAATCCATCACTGGGGTAGAGAAGAGAGAGGCACAAGTCTTTCCCAAGGGTGTTAGTACAAAAGTGAATGGAACAGTCTGGCTGGGATTTGAACTTGACTTGCCAATTTTACTTTTTGCAAGTATAACTACTGTACATTCTCCAATTACTTCTTTACAAATTTTGCTCAAACAATTGATTTCCTTTCACTTGTATAATCTAGTGATTACTGAAATCATCTAATCTGGTATATTAGTGTCTAATATTGGGGGGAGGGGTCCTTAATAGGAGTAAGTTTCAATAAAAGTTATCAGAAAATCATCTGAAAAAATCCCAAATTTAGAATTTAAGCAAAGAAAGGATTTTGGGTTTTATTGTTTTGTTTAATTTTATTAAAAGGCTACAATGTAATAATTGTGAAAAATGAGAAAAAAAAACAAACATTCAAATACAAAAACAAAGCAATCAAATTCATTCAAGCAAAACTTGTACCAACTATAATAATTAAAGTTTCCTTTTAAGATCTGGGAGTGAAGTAGAGTGGTCTGAATAGGTTTAGAGTGTTTTGAAAATGTCCTTAAAAAAAAGACAACCCCTTTATTTTCTATTAGGCACCTCAGAATAATAATTTTCTGTCACTATTCTATGAAGAAATAAAATCCTAACCAACCAATCAACCAGATTTTCTTAAATATTTCATAATCAAAAATGTTGTACCAGCAACATCAAAACCTTAAAGGTCACATTTGTCCCTTGCAAAAAAAAAAAAAAAAAAAAAAAAAAAAAGAGAGGGAGAGAGAGAAGACTTTTCTCAAAACTATGAATAATATAATTACCTAAATACAGTATAACTCGGATATAAGAGAAAACCGGATATAAGAAACACTTCTTTATCTGGTCCCAATTTAGAGCCTATGGTAATGCATATAAAATGGACCAAACCCGGATATAAGAGAAACCCCGAAGAGAAATTTTATCCGGTCCCAACAATTCTCTTATATCAGGGTTACACTGTATAATGAAATAAAAATAACAGGATATTATTTGCATTTAAATATTAGAATTCAAAATGTTTTTAAAATTGCTAGAATAAAATTTTCAAAAATAATTTGTTAGTGCTTTTTTTATAATCATTTCACCGCAAGCAAAGCAGAACAGCCACTGGTGTGCAGGGGGTTACAGCAACAGAAAAAGGTACAGGGGCTGTCAAAGAAAGGATAAGAGAAGGATGAAAATCAAGGAGCTCGAAGATGGCAATGGACATTACATTTAAACTTTTGGAACATCAGTTGCCATTTTCTATCTTTTATTTACCCATTTCATTTTTAATGTTTTAGTATGAAAACAAAATGCATGAAATTCAAACATTTAGTAAATAAAGGCTGAAAATACAATATATAATTGAAGTTTTTAATGTAGCCTTAACAAAACTATTGTGAATGACTGCAAATAAAACACTCTTTTACTCCTATGTAATTTTCCATAAACAAATTACTTCAAGTTATAAGAAAGCATTTTATTTTAACAATACTAAATTCATAAAAGTGTACCAAATCATTTGTTCTGCTACAGAAATACTAAAGTTATAAATAAAAAGCATACTTCAACTGAATGACATGTTAAATTTGCACAATTACAACATCATTAGACTTAGACAATAGCCTAGTGCATGGGTTCCCAATCTTTTTGTTATTCTGTACCTATTGGTATTGTTAGAGATTCCTGTGTATCCCTAAAAATTGAAGATGAAAAAGAAAAACAATGGAATTGAAAATTTCACATTTTATTATGAAGTCTTTTTAAGTAGTCGATTACTCATAACGTCAGTGAATTAAAAATTCATAAAATAATTTGATCCTTCATGTTAATTTTTCAAAATTATCTATAATGATTGCTACTAAGTAAAAATATACAAACTATGCATAACGTGTAATGATACATGGTAGGTTCGAGATGAGGCATCATACTCATTGGCAGGTACTTCTTTTAACCATTACATTCAAGGAAGACAATGAAACCATTAAGATGCCAGAGATTACTGAGTACAAAAGAATGAAAAAAAAAAAAAAAAAAGGAGCGAGAGAAAACAATAAAATAACAAGAATTCAGAAGACAATGATTGATGTTACATCAGGGGTTTTCAATCTTTTTTTTCTTCTGTACCCCCCACCCCCGGCATTTTCATACTTTCCCATTTACCCAAAAAAATTGAGGACAAAAGAAAAATGATAAAATTGAAATTTTGATATTTTATTTTGAAGTCTTTAACTCTTGCCAAGGTTTCGAATTAGTATACATACTCATATATGATCTTTCAGGTCTGATACAGGTACAGCCTGCGGCAGCAGTAAGTTTCATAATAGTGAAAATTCACACCACTCTTGATATACCTTAACTGAAAGCTTTGCTTACTAAAATGAGGAAATTAAAAAACAAAAAAACATTGTACAATCTGGAAGAGGATTACATCATGTATTGTACAGTAGTGGTTATTTTCACAGAGTCAATGTACTCTCTGAAGAGTACAAATGTCCCACTGGGGGTGCATGTACTCCAATTTGGGCACCCCTGGCCTACTGGATTAAAGTGTTGGTTCATAAATTTGTTGAGACAGTAATTATGAGTTCAATCCCCGGACTGGGTAGCACAGACTCAGTGGAAACAGAACTAGGAACTACTAAAAGAATCTAAACTTATTTATAAATGGAACTTGTCTGTGTGTGTCCATTACCTATAGACTCCGAAACGGGTGAACCGATTTTCTTGAAAATTTACATAGTTGTACTATAAGCGTTTGCAAGTGTTCTTAGCTAAGTTTTGTGTTGAGGTATCCCCGATAAATATTGAAAATCGATAATCGAAAAAATCAGGTTATAAAAGGAGTGGTCCGATTTTAATCAAATTTGATACACTCATAGACAAAGACATAAGAAACGATATTCAAAAGTTTCAAGGTTGCAGTTCTTACAATAGTGCAGAAAATCGATAATTTATATATATATATAAGGCAAGATGTTTGTGTGTGCGTCTATTTATCTGTCTACCCTAGACCTCTCTCCTCAACCAAAACACCATGAAAAAAAACAAAAAAAACAAAAAAAAAACAAACAAAATACGAAACTCAAACCAGCTACTCGGAAAACGCCCAAACCTCTACTGTGTCACATTCACTAACATTTGTGGTATCCGCACTAACCTTCCTAACGTAGAATCATTCCTCCAAACTAACTCACCTGATATCTTAGCCCTGTGTGAAACTAACCTTGACCCATCTATCCCCTCCTCTGAGTTCTATGTTCCTGGTTACCTTCCCCTCTTCAGGAAGGACTCCAACGTCCATATGCATGGGCTTGGTGTATATGTCAGCGAACACCTCCCCCTAGCTAGAGTAACATCTCTTGAATCCCTGGACCAGTCTTTCATGTGCTTCCCTCTCTCACTTCTAAGCTCCGTTAGCTATCTCTTCTTCCTCTACCGCTCCCCCTCCTCCTCTGACTGTTCAGTACTTGACAGCATCTCTGACAATATCGACAAGGCCATTTCTTCTCACCCATCTGCCCATATTTTTGTGTTTGGTGACTTTAACGCCCACCACACTAAGTGGCTCGAAAACTCTGTAACTGACACTGCTGGTGTCCATACCTTTAATTTTTCCATCTTCCAATCCCTTACGCAAGTGGTGGACTTCCCCACGCATTTCTCCAATAGCCCTAACAGAAGGGACTCGCTACTAGACCTCTGCTTCACTTCCACCCCAAATTCTTGCACCACCAGACAGCTCTGCCCTCTCAGGAATTCTGACCACGCCATAGTTTCTGTCAACGTCTCGTTCCACTCCACCCCTACCCAAGAAACCCACACCAGCAGAATATCCTACTGCTATCAAAGAGCAGACTGGGATTCGTTCCGTGACTTCCTCTGCAACATCCCTTGGAACAATGTTTTTAGTCTGTGGTGGACTTCCCCACGCGTTTCTCCAATAGCCCTAACAGAAGGGACTCGCTACTAGACCTCTGCTTCACTTCCACCCCAAATTCTTGCACCACCAGACAGCTCTGCCCTCTTGGGAATTCTGACCACGCCATAGTTTCTGTCAACGTCTCGTTCCACTCCACCCCTACCCAAGAAACCCAGACCAGCAGAATATCCTACTGCTATCAAAGAGCAGACTGGGATTTGTTCCGTGACTTCCTCTGCGACATCCCTTGGAACAATGTTTTTAGTCTTCCCGCCGAAGACTGTGCATCAGAGGTCTCCTCCTGGGTTAAAGCTGGCATCGATGCTTTCATACCTGCCAGGAAATTTCAGCTTAAATCCCATTCGTCTCCCTGGTTCTTGCCCACTTGCTCGGCCGCCATTGCCCACCAGAATCACTTCTTCCAGCATTATCGTAGCCACACGTCAGACCAAAACAGGCGCCTTTTCACCTCAGCTCATAATAAGTGTAAAAAGATACTTAACGAAGCTAAGATGCTGTTTGCTGCCAGAATGAAGCAGCGCATAGCATCCTCTGAGTTCAGAGCCAAAGACTACTGGCGCCTCTGTAAAAGCGTGCTCAACAAGAGTAAGTCCTCAATACCCCCACTAATCAACGAGTTTGAGGTTCTCACCTCCTCAGCGGACAAGGCTGAATTCTTTACACGTAGATTCTTGACCAATTCGTGTCTGGAGTCCAGGCACCCAATTTCCCATCTAGAACTGAGGCCCAATTGAATGACGTCCACATCACACCCTCGCTGATTTCTAGCATAATATCAAAACTTGACCCTCACAAAGCGAGTGGTGGGGACGGAATCCCAATCATAGTCTTGAAGAAATGTGCCCCTGAACACTCTTCTGTCCTTTCTAAGCTCTACAACCTCTGCCTATCTTCCTCATGCTTTCCTGCCTGTTGGAATTCTTCTTCTGTGGTTTCAATATTCAAGAACACCGGTGAACCCTCGGACCCCACAAATTACCATCCTATCAGCCTTCTTCCGATCTTCAGCAAAGTGTTCGAAGCCATTATAAATGCCAAGGTCGTTCAGCATCTCACAGCCCACGGGCTCCTATCGGACAAACAGTATGGCTTCCGTTTCACCAGGTATACTGCTGATATGCTATCGACCATCACCGAGTATATATACCAGGCTCTCGACAAGAATGGTGAAGCCTGAACTGTCGCCCTGGATATCTCTAAAGCATTCGACAGAGTATGGCATGCCGGCCTGCTACGGAAACTGCGAAGCTACAGCATTACTGGATTTTTGTTGGACTTAATCCAGTCATTCCTCTCCAACCGCACACTGAAGGTAGTTTTAAACAGACATGCCTCCCAGAACTACCCTACAAACGCGGGTGTCCCCCAAGGCTCTATCCTAGGTCCTACGCTCTTTCTAATCTACATCAATGATCTCCCCGATGCCATAAGATCACAAGTAGGCATGTACGCCGATAATACCACAGTATACGCTTGCTTTGATCAAAAATCTGATGTTGATGATAAGGCGAACCTCGCGGCTGAGCTTGAAAAGAACCTCCAATCCGTGGTGGATTGGGGTAGGAAATGGCTCATAAAATTCTTCCAAAACGAAGCTGCTGTCAATTAACCACCACAGACGACCGCACCTCCCTCCCATTAGCATGGAACAGGCATGCCTCCCAGAGAGTAAAACACTACGCCTGCTTGGCCTGACACTCTCAGCGGACCTCAAGTGGAATGACTACGTCGAATCCATTGCTAAATCCGCTGCCATAAAAGTTGGCTCTCTGTGCAGGGCCCGGAAATTCTTTCCGCCTGAATCTATCCTGCACTTATACAAATCTACCATCTGCCCGTGTTTTGAATACTGTTGCCATATCTGGTCGGGTGCCCCTGCTATTCTCCTCGGGCTTCTTGACAAAATACAGCAAAGAATCTGTAATGTGATTGATACCGACTTAGCTGACTGCCTGCAGTCACTCTCTCACCAGTGTGACGTGGCCTCCCTGTGCCTCTTCTATAAATACTTTCATAGCTTCTGCTCTGATGAACTTAAATCACTGGTGCCCCCTAGGTGTGCGTTCACACGAGATACTAGATTGGCAATTAGGTCCAACACTGTTCCAGTGAAACCGATGAAATGTAACAGCAATTTCTACTCCAACAGCTTCTTTTCTCGCACTTCCTGCCTGTGGAATTCCCTTCCGCATGCTTGCTTCCCCGACGGCTATAACCTCCAGGAGTTTAAATGTAAGGTCAATAGACATCTCTTAACACACTAACCCGCCCATTCTCTCCAACTTTCCCCCTATGTACATTCTAACTCATCTATCGCCCTGCTATAGTAGCAGTGGAATGCCTTGCTTGGGGTGACATGATTAAAAAAAAAAAAAAGTCTTTTATACAAATCCACAATTTTTATCCAATTCTCACCAAACTTCACACAAATATTCTTTAAGCCGAGTCTGAGCTCCAGGACCATGGATTAGTTTTAAAGCTTTCATTACACCCAAGCAACGCCGGGCTATACTGCTAGTAATTGATAGATATGGACAGCAGGATGACTCATATACCCCTACAGAATAAACAAATAATTCTTTTGGGAATTTTCTGATCAACAGACAACTAAGAATGCTGAAAAACACAACAGTTGAAATGTTGTGATAATAATAACAAAGAGGACATTCATCTGAATGTAAGAAATGATAGCTTTTAGAAATTCAAACAAATTATATGTAGTCCTGGGTATGATAATAAACTACAACTGGCAGCAAGGTCTCTGATTACAAGATTAGAGGTTTTGAGGAGCTTGGAACCACCTCTTAATTTCTATTGTTACTATGTTCACCTTGACCTGGTGTAGTAGCATCTGTGAGGATCTCGGCTATGGACAAATAGTGACCCCCCCACACCTCCCTAACACTATGAAAGTATAAAAATTCATTAAAATATTTAAGTTTTGACATTAAATAACACAGTGGTTGATATGCCGCTAAACAAAACCAACCAACCAATCAAAGCATATTTCCATAATACAGAAAATATGACATATCACCGCCTCTAGTAATTATATCCACACAAACATCTATATGCACAAAAGCTGAGTATCATCTACCATGTATTCAATTGTGAAAGCAGAATAACATAATATTTTTCTTATTTCAAAGCTGCCAGGAAAATCAAATTTTGGCATTAAATGACCCATAAAGAGTTGATATGTCATTAAACAAAAATCAGTTAATCAACAAATTATAGATTTGATTTTATAATATACAGTACATTGTAATTTAAGTTCAAAATATTACATAGCTTAAAATTTAAAAAGTAATTTTTAACTGTGTCAGCTTTGAAAAATAGCAATACCCAAACAATGAAATCAACTCCGATTTATTTATAGCTATTGTTTACTCATGTAATATATCTTATACCTGGTCAAATGTTGTACCTTATGAGATGAAAATTAATCTCTAAGGGTAACTTGACTCTCGAATGAACATGAGACATGGCACTGATCTCCAAGGTCAGTAGAAGGTCACCAGAGATTAGTTTAGGGTCAAAAATGGTATTTCCTGCCAAACTGCACAAATTGTACACCTCTATACAAACATTATTTATTTATTAAATGAATATATTTTTAAGAGCAGAATTTAATTTTAGGTCCTATATTAGTTTTTCTTTTTGTTTTATAAATTTTTATAAAAAAGGTAAATAAAAATATTAACCTTATTTGTTGGAAGCAACAATTTTGATAGAATCAACATTTCTAGACCTACTGAAAATTATTGGCACCTTTTTTCAGACATGTTGATACAGTGAACTCAAGTGACTGTTTCAAAACCCAATAAAGGTTCGTACCCAAGGTTGGTTCTACTAGTTTACAATTAATCAAAACAAACAAATTAATCAAATCTAACTTTTCTTTTTGATCAAAAGAAACAGAAACATACTTACTGTCACAGCTGAATTGATAAACTTTGAAAGCATTTGATCCGGCTTTGTTATTTAGTTTTGAAAGTTCTTGACAGTCTGGAAGACTGTTGAGAGCACAACGAAATGTTGCTTTAAACCTTTTTGTGTTCAACTTTCCTTTGCCTTTGTCTGTGTCCGGATAATACCTTCCTGGAAAGAGAATAAAAGAAAAACAGTAAGAAAGCAGTTTAAAACTGGGAATTAATCGACCAATTTGTTTTCTACAGCTTATCAAACCTTTGCTGGTTTTTTAAATAAGAAATTATTTTTTAGATTATAAAAATGTTTTTTGGGAGATAATAATGGTTCAGCAATACAAATCTTAATAATTAACCCATAGCCGGGGGGAGAAGAGATAGGTTCATATCTTTACCAAGGGTATTTACGCATAAGTGAATACAACAGACACAGCTAGAATTGAAACTTGGCTCTCTGATTAACAATTCCAGTGATTTCTTGAAACACATCTCTCCTTGAATTCTGAATGTCACAAATTGTACTAATGTTCGTTTAACAAGTTGAATACAGATAAATCATGATTAATTAATGAAAATCAAACAATACAAAAGTAAAACTACCAGAATTTCTTTTTCTTCATATCCCATTCTCTGATGAAGCTTTAATAAAAGTGAAACATGTTAGATTGATAAACACTTTCTATTTGTTCTTTATTATATATATAAGCACACACACTTAATCAACTCTTTGCGGAAAAAAAGTGTGCAGCATCATCATCTGTCCCATGACCAACCATTTTCAAAGAGTCACTGCACAGGTTCTCAACAAAATCCAAAAAAGGATTTGCAATATAATAGGTCCTGACTTGGCATCTCGACTTCAGTCACTTTCTCATCAACATGTGACTTCCCTCTGTCTTTTCTACAAATATTTTCATGGCAATTGCTCTGATGAGCTTTTTTCCCCTCATTCCCATACATGTGAATTTAAGAGTGCGACTAGATTGGCATCTAGGTCCCACCCTTTTACCATTGAAACAGTTAAATTTAACCACCATTTCCACTCCAACAGTTTTACACTTCCTGCCTGTGAAACTCCCTTCCATTTACTTGTTTCCCTGATAGTTACAAACTCCAAAAATTTAAACACAATGTCAATTGCTATCTTCTTGAATCCCATTCATCTTTCATCCTTTCCTCAATACCCACTGTACCAAGTCTTTTCCGTCACTGTAACCCCCTGCACACTAGTGGTAGTCCTGCCTTGCTCGCAGTGAAATGATTAAAAAAAGAAAACAAAATAAATGTGTATAGTATACTATTGTAGTAAATCAGATTTCAAATGAGAAATCTTAAAAGAAAACTTACCTGTATGTTTTGCCCATTCCACAAACAACTCAGCATCATCTTCTGTCCAGTTCTGACTGGAACCATGTTTCCAAGGGATACGAAATATAAGCTTCTTCTTTTCAAGCCAGTAGAGACCAGGAATGGAAGCGGCATTTAAATGTCGACAGAGCCAATCCCTCATACGTTCTCTTTCAACAGGACGAATTCCTTTTCTTGGAGGCCCTTAGAAAGCATTAAAAAAAGTAAAGACCATTAAGTAACTTGCAGTATTTGGTTGTTGATAAAAATCAGTGATTTAAACCATAAATATTAATGAAACTTATACTACAAAATACTATAAAAAAATTAAAATTAAGAATTACGTTTAAGGAATCAATCCAAGGTGATCATTTTTTTTCTTTTGTAACAAAAGCTTTTTAGTAGTTATGCCTATCAAATAAAGCCAATTGGTCTTTGTTTTCCTACTTTGACTTTTTTTATTGATTCATTTATTTTTTATAGCTTGTCAACCCTTTGCTGGTTATTTAAAGTTAGAAAATATTTCTAGATTCTAAGAGTTTTTTGTTTTTGAGATAATAATGGTTTAGTTATACAAATCTCACTAATTAACTCATAGCTAGGGGAAAGTGGCAGATTCATAGTGTTGACTGATTGATCAATTCATTGTTTATGGCTTATCAACATTTTCCAGGTTATTTAAAGCCAGAAAATATTTTTTAGAGTAAGAATTTGGAGAAGATAAGGATTTATTGATGTAAGTTCTACAAATTAGTCCATAGGTCTCCGATTTCCCATTCCAATTCACTATCTATTACACTACCTACAAATCACCCTATATATTAAATGAAAGGTTCAGTTTGAAATTCTCTGAAGGTTACTCAGGTTGACAGGTGATGGCTGGAGAGTACAACAGTCAAAATGTGATGGTAGTGACAACAAAGATATGGACATAAGTCGTAAATAATGTAAATACTGGTTTTATCTATTTACTTTTATTTACAGTAAAGTCAATGGTTGTGATCCACCCTTCAAAAATAAAATTTTCTTATTAAAGAAATCCATTTTATTTGTAGAGAAAAGAAGAAAATCCTTTGTTCAATGTGACATTAAAGGTTCTATTGATAATCACTTTAAGACTGACACAATTAGGCCGGAATGTACAGCTTCAAAATCAATTAAAAGAGAGAATACCAAATAGGTGCTGGCTATCATACAAAGTCAATGCTAACTCCAAAAATGATCTTTCTAACATATGGCCATTATAAAATGTTCTCACATAGAAACAACCTGTTAAATGTTCTTTCTTTAAAAAGAGTAAATTCTTTCAAATCTTTCACGATTGGTTGTTTTTATTATAGTGAAAAACAACCAAGAGCATACAAATTCTAGTAATGAATGTGATTAACGCAAATAGAAATTGTTATTTTGAGTAGAATTGTGAAAGATTTTAAAGAACTCACTTTCTGAAAAAACTGAGTGTATAGTTGGCAGCAAGAGGCACAGCCCAAGATGCAAAAATATTGCATTGCCCAGAAAGGACCTGCTGATTTTTTAAAGGAAATGAAAACACAAAACAAAATTATACCATTAAATATTTATTCAACTAAATTTACATATTATTTATCTAACCTAATTCACTTTTGGACCTGTCCAATCTTTGTTGTTGCTATAACCACATTTTGACTTGTACTCTCCAACTCCAGCCATTTCCAACTCCCTGTCAACCTGAGTAACCTTCAGGGAATTTTAAACTAAACCTTTTATTTAACATATAGGGTGATGTGCAGATGGTGTAATGGATAACAAGTTCGAATGAGCAACTAAATATGAACCATTTTGTTGCATGACTATTCTCCATTTTTCTCTCAATTTAAAGATTCCATCTTCCAAGAATTTTGGTGGTTTCTTGGTAAAAGAACTCATTAAAAAGTAGTTTTTTATGTCATGCAAAGAATTGAAATTTTTACTTGCGATTATTTTGCAAGGACCTGAATAAATGAAAATTCAAAGGAGTAATGTTTGGTGAATATGGCAGGTGGAGTAACACATCCCAGCCAAGCTGCAACAACATTTGATGAGTCACCAAAGAAACGTGAGATCTGGCATTATCCTGTTTACCAATTCTGGGCGTTTTTCTTGAATTACTGCTTTTAATTTGTCCAGTTGCGAGCAGTAATTTCAGAATTGTCTGGTTACTTGGCACAAGCTTGTAGTACAGAATTCCTTTCCAATACACTCAGCATGAAGTTAGGATGAAGACCTGCTTTTGAAGTGGCTAAATTTGGTTTGTGTCACTTACACCAAGACCTTTTTTGCTGAACATTGTTATAAATGATTCATTTCTTTTCATCTGTCACAACTTGCTTCACAAAAGAGTGCATTTTCATTACATAAAATCATATAGAAATGCAATAGGAAATAATTTTTTCACTCAGATCATGTGGTACACAAATATCATAGTGATTTGAGTGTACCCAAGCTTCACTAAGTGCTCGAAGATGGTGGATTTTGATAAACATAGTGTTTCTGCAAATTCACACACTGTGTAATAATATGGGCTATTCTCAATCGATGACTTGATTTGGTCATCATCTGTAGTGGGAGGTTCAGTCTGTGCGTTCTTCATTAATAAAACTACAATCACCGGCATCTGCTCCGATGAACTTAGATCACTTGTGCCCCCTAGATATGAATTCGCACGAGATACTAGATTAGCAACTAGGTCCCACCCTTTTACAGTGAAACCAATAAAATGTAACTGCAATTTCTACTCCAACAGTTTCTTTTCTCACACTTCCCGCCTGTGGAATTCCCTTCTGCATACTTACTTCCCCGACAGCTACAACCTCCAGGAGTTTAAATGTAAGGTCAATAGACACCTCCTAACACACTAACTTGCACCCATTCTCTCAAACACTCTTCCTATATATAATCACTCTCTCAGCACCTCCCCCTATGTAACCCCCTGCGCTATAGTGGCAGTGGAATGCCTTGCTTGGGGTGAAATGATTAAAAAAAAAAAATAAAAATAAAAAATAACTAAACTTAGTGAAACACTTCTATATGGCTCTGTCAGCCAAAGCAACTTCACTGTACACAGCACACATTTTTTTTTGCAAGGCATTTTTGCTTTAAATGGTAATAAAAAAAAAAAAGCATCAAGTGTCTAAAATGAACCTTATAATCTTCCATTTTCGTAGGGATGTAAAATTGATAAGAATTAAGTAATTTTAAACTTTCTTTCTTAGGAGATAATTTGAAGTGGGCTCTAATCTGAGATGTAAGCATATTATATCTGTCAATATATCTGACGCGTTTTAACGTGTTGAAGCCCGAATGACTAGATATCGACATGAAAACCCAATACAAATTGATGACAAAATTAAGTATAGATGTTTAAATATCTGGGAAGTGTCTTAATAGACACAAAACATGCAGCACCAAAATGTGAAGATGTTTTGGAATAGCAAAAGATGCCTTCTGAAAGCTAAAGAAAACAATAAGAAATATGAAAATTTTGTTAAGAATTCAGAAAAGAGTGATGAACTGCTACGTATTATCAATCCTCCAATATAGCAGTGAATGCAAAACAATTTCCTCATAGATTAAGAGAAAACGGGAGGCAACAAGATTTGGAAATAAAAGACTCTTATACTTACATGGTTGCTAGCAAAAAAAAAAACAGCCTAAGATGCAAATTAGAGATACCAAAATTATACAAGTACAACAACTTAAATATGTTTTACAGGACAGAAAGTGCAACACTAAATTGGATTGAAATAGCAAAAGCTACCTTCCAAAAGGTAAGGTAAGTATTAAGAAACAGGAAAATTTCATTAGAAACAAAGAAAAGCATACAGAACTGTTATGTAATATCAGTCGTCCTATAATGACAGTGGATGAGAGATTTGAAGCAACAGAAAAGTGGTTTTACTGAAGGATGTTGAGAATATCATGAACTGAACATGCAAGCAACAATGAAGTTTTAGAGAAACTGGAAACAAAATGGACACTTATTTATCATTAGAAAGAGATAGTTGAAATTTCTAGGGTACATAATGGGGAAAAACAGCTTGGAGAATTTGACACTCATAGGACATACTGAAGGCAAGAGAGAGGGGAAACAACAAGTGTCCTACCTAACAAGGCTGGCAGAACAGGGAAAGGGAAGATAGCAAAAATACAACCATTGTTAAAAGCTATAAAGAAAATTAAATTGTGAGAGAACCGTGATTGTCCACGTCCTGAAGGGACACGGCTTATAGGAGAACGAGAGAGAAACAAAGAATATGTGATGGGTTGTTTTCTATTTTTTGAAACAATCTTTAAATATTGTGCTTATATGACATGAACAAATCTGATTTCCAAGGCCATTAGGGCAGATTGATTTTGGAACCATGGTATTTATTGCACACAATTTTAAAGTTGGAGACTGACATGATAAATAATGACAAAATATTTTTTTACAACTTGATACCAGTTTTTGAGGAAACAAGTTTAAAACTTAAGTTTAGGTTCAAAATTGTAGCGTTGGCCATTTCATTCCAGTGATCAGTGAAAACCTTATAGCCCAGCCTTATAAAAATTATTTACTGAGGCTTTACAAATTGTATATGGAGAAGATGCATGACATATACATAAGATTACTAAATCATTGATCAAATAAGTTCTTCATTTACTTCAGAGGGAAATTATACTGAATCATTTTAGCTATATTACAATGTAATATGTTATACAGTGCAGTAGATTTAGAGTGATTTTCAATAAACAATGCAAATTTAAAATATTTTGTCTTATAATGATATATAATAATCAGTCAGTTAAATGCCATATGTGATGCACGCTTGGGTGATCATGTCTTGAAAGACATGACTGGGCAGAAGATTATCCTGCAGTAGGTTGCCATTACTTTCTGCGGTAGACTGTTTGCCAGCCAAGGTTATAGAACCCAATCTGTCCTGTTATTTAACCCATAACTGGAGGGAAGAGACAAATGAATACCTTTCCCAAAGGTGTTTGCACGTAAGTGAATGCAAGGAATTCAACTGAAATTCGAACTCAGCTCCCCGATCTCTCATTCCAAGCAGTATTACAGTGTTATATACACTTTTATCTATTTTTTATCTTTATTAATCACGATCTAAAAATTATTCATTGAGTAGCCATTTTTTGTAATCTTTTACATATTTTACTTATTAAATACAAAAATAATTGCATATTTTGCTTGGGGTGATTCATAATTAGAATTACGGTTTGGATATATTTTCCAATCAATGTATCTAATACAAAATATTAGAACTTTACTTGGAATAATTGTTGAAATAGTAAATTTTTAAATCAGCTTGTACTCAAAAGCCTGTGAAAATTAGCTATTTCTGTACATTTTTTTTTTCACATGATCTTTAAAACTAAATGCTCAAAAATTGGTAAAAGCTATGAATCTAATTTTTGGTGTCAGTACTTATCACATCAAACCTCAGCTTTTGCACAAAGTGCAATGTTGATTTTCTAAAAATGGGAAAAAAGAAAATCAACCAATGTACATGAATCATTGCAAGAGGCAAAAAATAGGAAAAAAAGTATTACAAAGTTTGAAATCCTTAGGGAAGGAAGATTTTAAACATAAAAAATAAATACACTAACTAGACAAAATGGAGTTAGTTGTGGAGGAATACACAAGTCAGGAGACATCATAAAAATGAAAAGAGACATAACATTTGTATGTTTTCTTGAAGGACTTGAAAGTTAGCTTCACTTGAACCAGTTTGTTTTTGGTGGATTACTAGACAATAAAAGAAAACATCACATATCAGATAAGATAGAATAATTAACCAATCAAATGGTTCTATTTATCTTTCAAAATGACTGGGAGCCAGTACTTATTCCAAAACAAATAAGAAGCAAGCCTACAGTGCTAAAAAGTCAATAGAAAATTCATTTGCATTAAAAGAACTAACTTGCTACTGCAGCAACTGCAAAGAAACCTAGCTGACTGCTAGCTACCCCCATGCTGATTGCTACAGATACAGAGATACCAATTGCTAATCGACTGTAATCCTTCCTCTTCTCAATCCAGCCTCTTACCACATGCTCTTCTCTGAAATCTACATTCCAGAACCTTTTCATATTATTTTAAAATTACCCATTTCTGTAGAGTTTTTTTGGTGTTTGATGCATAAAAGTTTACTGTTGTTATTTAGCATGTTCTTCATTCCTGACATTATTAGAAACCAAAACCTTCCAAATTCTAATAGCCAATGAAAGATTAATAGAACATTTGTAGTGGCCTTAAATATTAATCCTTGGTTCCCTAAATCTTTCTTCAAAATCACCCAGTGCCTGAGATTAAAAAAAAAAAAATGTAGATTCAAACTGTCTTTTGAAAGAATAAACATGGATAAATTTGTTTATAACTAATCAAATTAGAATTAAAACAAATCATCAAGAAAATAAATTTGTGTTGTGATGGTTTTTCCATTTTCTTTTTACTTTTTTTCCAATAAAATTAATTTGGAAATTTTAAAATTCTTGCAAAAATAAAATTATTATGGGATTTTAATGAAACTTTCAGAACTTATTCATAAATGAATGAATTTATTTAATTTTTTTTTTTTTTATAGAAAATCTTGATAATTTTTTTATCCACATATGTTACCCCCAACTTATTTTAATGAAATTTCAAGGAATTAAAATTTCATCAAAAAATTTTTTATTAGTTAAAAAGCAGAACTCCTGGGAGAATGTAAATCTTTTTTTCTAACTAACTACTCATTTCCTGAAAATCTGCCCCAAATCATAAAATAAAAAATGCAATAAAACTGATATTATTTAATTAGAAAAGCTTTTAATTGCTTTTATAAATAAGATTTTATAAGAAAAGAAAAATTTTCAATGAATGAAATTTTACAAGAATTTTGTTCATTTTTTAAAATTTGAATTGAAAAAAATTATTAAATTTTAAATCTTTTAAAATTGTGCATTACTTTTATCTGTTTAGGTGATATTCTTATTAAATGAAAACAATACTAATCAAAAATTGAAAACTATACTAATCTATTGAAGAGCTTAATACAAATTATTTTGCACCAAGATTTTCTTTTATGTATATAAAATATTATATAACATCCCTTTTTCTGAAAGCATGGTATACGTGACATTATAAGAAAATAAGAGCAATGACTATAATAATTTTAAAGTCAACATTCCTAATACCAGATTATGGACAATATTTTCCAACATTTTTAAAAATTACTTAGTACTTAAAAATTATATAAAGAAGTCGTTCATGTGTCATTTTTCTTAAATGTTTTAATAAAGTATGTAATCACTGCTACTGTTTGTTCTAAAAATTCATTTCTCTGTTATTTTAAACATCAAGTAAAATTTTTTTTCAAATCAGATCAATTATACTTTAAATCAGTTAATATTCTTCAAGTTTCAGAAAAGTATATTTTATTTTTGAAAGATTTTTAAATTGAAAACTGACTTGTTTACCAATAGGTATAAAAAATTTAGTGGAGGTAACTAGTAGAGTAGTGACTTAAATATTCTTAATGAGTGTCCTGTTTCTTGCCTTGAGCAAAACTCAGCTAATAAAATTTATATTAAGAATGTGATTACTAAGTTGATAAAAAATATAAAGAAATACACATCATATTTAAAGGAAAATTTTACTTATACAATTAACATAACTCACCATAGAAGGAATTAAAAATATATTGTATATGTGTTATGAGAACTTTAAAGAAAATGAAATAAACAAAAAGCAAATTCATAAAATGAAAAAAAAAAATAGATAATTAAAATTGCTAAGCTTAGATTGGCTCAAGGATGTTGCACTCACTGAGGATCGAACTCACAACTAACGATCAACCAAACTAATAAAAGTTGGTAAAAAAAAATTAAACAGCTGGTTACTTCTTTCTAAGGACAAAAAGGATATTACGTCACTACGAAACTCACATTCGATTGGTTTAATTTGTGCTAAGAGAGGCGTGACTACTCGGAAGCTATTCATTGGCTAATTGAGTTAATTTAGCACAGCGCTAAAGAGAAAGCAAAGAATGTCTACGCGACTCTTTCCTGCTCCTCCCACCACCACGATTTGCATTGTACTTGAGTATCACAAGGTTTTTTTTTTTTTTAGAGAGGGAATGTATATGTGTGCTTGCGCCTACATATACATACATACGTCTAACACAGATACGCACAAGTATTTCACACACCCATAATGTCCACATTAAGGGGTGCGTGCGTACCCGGAGACAAGAAAATGAACTTTAATAATTGGTTATAATAAAATAAAAAAATGGATGTAAAAAGATTGAGCCAGTATTTGAAATAGCAGACAAGTGGCTACTCAACATTTTCAAATGTCTGGGATTTAACACTGACAAAGTTATGATTATATATATATATTTTTTAACGCTTTCTAAACTCATTTATAATTCATTCACAATTCTAAAGCCATGCAAACCAAGTTTAAATTAAACTTTATATGTAGCAGAAGTTTTTCAAGCCCTTCCCATATCTGGTGTAAGCTTCTTTTTAAAAAAAAGACCCAGCATTTTTATGCTAATACCAAAGGAAAAAGTTTTACGCTTAAGCCGCCATTTTTCCAGAAATTGCAACGGACATATTAGTAGAGACTAGAGAGGGAGTGTTTTTAAGGGTTATATAGTCGTTTAGGGGAATTACGAACTGTTTCAAATATCATTATAGCTCGCAGCACATGGCCTGGGAAAGTAAAGGTATGTATTAATATTCATGGCGGTAGTTGCCCATGAACAAACGTCAATATGTTGCTAGTGAGTGAGATGATCTTCCTACCTAACCTGATGAATCAAGTTCTTGAAATAAAATTTAAAGCAAAGCTAGTTTCCGTCACCGCCCTCTTTTCTTTTCCTTGGAATCGTTTTCGAAAATAATTCCTTAGTGGTATGCACTATTTATTTATTTATTTTTATGCACATTACTTTTTAAATTTAGTTTAAGAAGTATAAAATAAACAGATTATTTTATTCAGACATTCTCAATGCAAGAGAGGTATACCAGTGTAGGCGTGTTCGATTCTCATTGAGTGTGCCACTCATCCTGCCTTGGATCTTTACTAAGTAAATAACTTGTCTTGCTCTTTTTAGCTGTGTACCACTTGTTTGAAATTGTGCTATATGTTTGCTTTTAAAGGGTTTTTTGTGGAGAAACCTGTGACTTTTTAACTGCAATCGCCTGCACAGAAATTCGATTTTTATTTTTACTTAACTTTTTTCCCTAAAATTTTTTAAAATAATTTTTAAATAAAAAAAATAATGTAATTTTTAAATTAAACTAAAAAAGGGAAGCTTAAAAAACAAAAATTAAATATAGCAACTAAAAAAAAAAAAAATTATAAAAGCAGGCCAAAAATTTCCTTCCGCTGTTTTGAAACGGAACTTTTGAGTTCTAGAAATTTTGATTTTTTTTTTTAATTTTAGCCTTAGTATGTTTTTTTTTTTGTTTTTTTTAATTAATAATAAGATACTTTGTTTAGAGTTGTGCATTTTCCACCCAGGCAATAAGCAAGCCCTCCACCACCAAAAATATGTAAAACTTTTTACTTTTAAAAAGAACAGAATAATAGAAACCCTAACTTAACATAACGGCAATAAAAAAAGTTATTGATTTATTTACCCGTTATCTACGTGCTTTTCTTTTTGTTAATACTGATAATCGTAAGATAATGAAACTGAAAATAAACTTTTAACTGCCTACAGGAGACATTCTGTTGGTAAAGTTAACTGTTAGACTGAAGAGAAGAAAAAAAAGCATGAGAAAATGTCGGTAATAACATTTAGGTCAGCAGTCAAGAATTGACGAAAGGAAAAATAATAGACAATAGTTTCCCTGAGAAGACAAGTGCATCAAAATACTTTCTGACGTTTTAAAAAAGAAGTTTATTTCACTGGTAATATAGTCATATTTATGAATTAGTTGTAGTATAGTTATTTAGTTCAGTTATAAAAACTTTTACTTTCTCAATCAATACGATATTTGATTCGCTCTTAGACACAAACCAAAAATAAATACGATTTTCAAGTTAGCGAGCAATATTGCAAACAGCATGACATTTTTAACTTACAACTTTTTCGTAGCTTTTCCTACACACACACATATATATATATATATATATATATATATATATATAAGGGTTGCAACTTTTTTTTATGGACTCATGGAAGTGTGTTAGAGACAAAATTCCATAACACAAGAAATAAGTTAACATATCGCTTAAAAAAGTTATATGAAGACTTTGTTTTAATTAGAGAATAAGTAACTAATTCACCAAGAAAGCAATAAAAATTGACTCTTTTCATTGGACTAAGCGTTTGTTATTTATTTTATTTAATTGATGTTAAGTTTTTCAAATTAATTTTTATTGTGTAAAAAAAAAAATAATAATAATTTTTCCTAACACTGCGAAATTATAAAAAAAGTGCATTTTTTTTCCTTTACGATGGAACTTTGAAAATTTCTCATATTTCTATTTGTTTTAAATTTCAAAACTGAACTTTGAGATTTAAAAAAATTTTAAATTTTTTAACTTTTTTTTTTCGCATGACGTGAAAAAATTGTTACTTTAAGGATATTTTTCATAATAAAAAATAATTACAAAAAACTAAGATATCTTATTTACTAAAAAAGAAAATTACTAGAAATTTTAGACAAACTCGTCTAAGATCGCCAACAGTTGAAAAATCGACAAAAATGACAACCCAAAAATTATTTGTCATAGGTACACAACTACAACCTTTCCAAACTTATTCAACAAGTTATAAATCGAAAAAAACTACCAACCAGAAAAATAGATTAAAATCTTGTTCAAATAAAAATAATTAAGAATTAACTTATCAATTATTGAACTTTTTGACCATCTGGTTAGATTTTTATATTTTATTTTTAAACTTAGCGTGAAAAACAAACTAAGCTTTAAAAAAAATTCAATATGTCACATTTCTCAAATAAAGATAGTAAATGTTCCAGACTAGAAAGTTTTATTTTAATAATCGAAAGTAAGTAATAATAAAGAAATTATGATCAAATTTCCTAATTTTTTAATGTAAAATAAATAATTTAATAAACAAAAAAAGTTTCTTTACGACTTTTTGTAGTGCAACAAAAAACTACGTAAAAACATAATGAAAATGAATGCATTTATTCAATTGTAAATTTTATTTACGGATTCAAAACGATTTAGAAAAATAAGAGTAAGACTGAGTATATTTTATTTTTTATTTTTACTCTTGGACTAGTTAATAACGAGAAAAAGCAACCAACTTTTAATGTAAAACTGAAAGGGTGTTAAAGGAGGTCATCGTCATTTATGGATGTAAAGGAAGAAAACATTATTAGTTTCATTTTCACTAGTTGCGATCAAAATAAAACGTTTTTGCTTAAATAACAAAACAAAAACAAAAAACGTCTGAAGGTTATTTATCTTGCTTAAAAAAGGCTTTATAAACATTAAAAAATAAAACTTTAAAAATAAAAAGAGAAAAGTTTTACTTTTTGTAAGACGAAGACAAATTCGTAACTTTTAGTTTTTAGAACGAGAAAAGTTTATCAAATGAAACAATGAATTTTTTTTTTTTAACGTAAAAGCTTATGATTTAAATAATGTTAATTCGAATCACAATTCTCGAATTTGTAAGGGAATAAATGAATATAATACATTTAGTTCCAGTGTGTGTTAAAGTAAAGATTTTTTTAAGTCTATGTAAAAAAAAAAAAAAAAATGAAATACTAAAAACTTCAAAACTCGAAAAAGATATTTTAAAAAATGGTTAATTCTTAAAGAGGGAAATGACCTTTAAAACCTTATGATTTTAACAACGAAAATAAAAAATATAAACTTTTAAAACAATCTTTAAAAAAAAATAAGACAGAAAAAGTTTTTTGCTTATTTTTTTTATTTTCGCTTTTCCTTTTTGTTTGTTAAAATATGTTTCGTTTTTGCAGAAGGCGATCTTTACAACTTTGTGTAGTTTTAATTTTTTAGCAAATAAACTTGACATCCTATTTCAATTCATATCTTTTATATTTTAAATAAAAACTAATAAATTTTAAAGGCGTGACATCTTTTCTTTTTTAGTTATCAACAAAATCAGTATAACTACCCAACACATGAAGATATGAAACTAGTTTACTTTCGATATTAATTATTTTATTTAATTTTTAAAACCAAATTATCATGCGTTTTTTTTTTCCTTTCGTTTTTCTGTTTTTGTGCAACAAGTTATTTTAAGATTTCTTTAAAAGTTTACACCTGATCATGATTTGCCGTTGTAAGTGAGAAGCTTAAATTAAATTTAATAATTTTTAATATAAAAAAAAACAATTACAGACGAGAATTAAAAATAAAAAAACATTTTCGAGACCCATTTTTTAAAATGTCGACAAGACTAGAAAAAGTTTAGAACAATAAACAAAAATTAAATTAAAATATAAAAAAAAGGAAAAAATCCTTTAAAATATGTGATGTGTGTGTAGAAAAAGAAATAAAAAAAAGTTACTTACCAACAACAGAATTCTTTTTGGGTTCATTATGATTTACAAAACATTCCTTTTCATGTTTTGTGGACGGATCTCCAAGGAATGAATTTTCTCCTTCAATTTTCATATCACTTGCGTTTTTCTTTCCTTTTCGATTATTCTTTTTGACAGAAATCTGAGAATTTAATTTCTTTTTCTCGGTGTCTTCTAAAGTTGAACAAGTACTAGACCGATTCATTCTCATAAAATTTACTCCATTTTTCGGTACATTTGGAGAAGAAGACGAAGGCAATTCCGTATTAATATTATTGTTGTCAATAGTTTTGCTTTTATTATTGGCAATAAATTCGATGTTTTGGCCCTCAGAACTATTCTTACTTGTAGTTGTGTTATTAAATGTTTTACCAGTATTAAAATCAGTGTTGTTCGACAGCGGTTTACGACGTGTATTTATCAAAGACATTTTATATTAAAAAAGTTTTCTTTCACTTTTTTTTCGTTTTAAGACAGCGGGGTTTTTGAAGTTCGAAACTCGCAGTTTAGTTTCAAACTTTCTGTAAGTGTTCTAAAAAGTTCTTATCGGCACAAAAGGAATTAACTTTGGATATCAAATAATATTAAATACATGTTTGTATTTTTTTTAGTTTCTACATCAGATAATATAAATATGAATAAAGATTTTTATAGCGCTCGACTCCAGCTTGACGATCCAACGTAGACACTGCTTAGCTAAAAACAAGACAAATACATTTCAAGGAAGATAACTTATTACATTAAAGTCAAGTGTTTTAAGATGCTAATTTTTCGCTTCTAATTTATGAAGCATTTAAAAACTTTTGGTATTACATTTTCTACCTTCTGTAATTATTGCTTGTATACGAATTGTTGTGTAAAAAGCGTCAGTTATAAAAAAAAAAAAATTCAGTTCAGAAAATTTTAAAAGTGATAGTCTAAAAATGCATTAATTTCAGTTTCGTTTTCACTTCAGTAGCAAAGCAAGCGAAGTGTAGAAAAAATATACCCCGTTCCCAGACTGAAAATATAAAAACATACATCCCATTTGTTACTGATTAAAAAAAAAAAAAAAACCAGTACGACAACGAAGAATGTCTTTTAAGAGCGAAGTATTGAATTAAAAAACACTTCCACGTTGAAATAAATAAATAAGGCCTAGAGAGAGAGTCACTCAGAAACACAAGCTGACAGAAATTGATATGGATGCTTGTCTTTTGCCTACGGAAGCTATTCTAGTGGGAAGTTGATGAAGTAAAAAAAAGTTAACTTTTTCACTTATTGTGTTTCGATGGTTAACAAAAATCAATGCACTGTATCGTGAGTTCGTCCCTCACTGGGTGCCCCATCACTATTGCTGCTAAAGACCACTAAACACGTCATTTTCTTTCTTAAGAAAAATGTTATTTCCCATGTCTTTCCTTATAAAAGAAAATAACCCTATAAGGAAGAAGTAATTAAAAAACAAACAAAAAAAAAACAGTAAGTTTGTAAATAGATTTTGTTGAAAATTACAGTTGGGCAGAAAAAAAAACGCATAATTATTCTGCTATTTATAAATATGAAATAAAAGACATTTTTAAAGTCAGAGAATTTTTTTTTAACAAGTGCAAAAAGACAAATTTGAAAATTACTTTTACAAGGTTAACTTTTTTTGTCATAGAGCAGGGAATATGACAAGCCATCCATATTATTGAATTTTATTGAATTCAATTTGATTTTGAATTAATATTTTCTATATTTGGACAAAGAAAAGCTTCTGTTAAAAAATACATCCCAAATCATTAACTAGTAAATTTATGATTTATTTATTTATTTATAGTCTTCTTTTCTTTTTAAAAAAAAATTCAGCCTCATAAAAATCTTTTATTATATGACGCCGAGTAAAAAAATATAATTACAATAATGAATAATATACAATGAAATAAATTCAACAATATGACACTGTTGAGTGTAAAAAATAAATAAGTTTCTTATGTGCTATGTGGTACAGTGGATATCGGCTCGGAACGAAAAACCGGGGAGCCGAGTTCGAATTCCAGTTGAATCCATTGTATTCACTTACGCGCAAATACCCTTAGGAAAGGTAATCTGTATCTTCCTTCCAGTTATGGGTTAAATTGCAGGACAGATTGGGTTCTATAGCCTTGGTCGGCAACCAGTCTACCGCAGAAAGCAATGGCAACCTACTGCGGGATAATCTTCTGCCCAGTCAGTCATGTCTCTTTTGTGACATGATCGCCCAAGTATGTATCACGTATGGCACTTAACTGAATGTAGTGTACTGTGTGATGTACATACTTTGAGTTTGATTAGTGGAGCAGTGGACACTTCGTATTTGAAATAGACGCCCCCATTGCAGTTTACGTCTATCGGACTGCGCATTCAAGAAATCTTAATAAGAAAAATGTGAGATCGATCCTACGTCTAATTTTTTAGTGGAAACCTCTGTGATTTACCGCTCCTCAAATAAGAACGTCACAGTAATCAAGACTGTATTTTTCCCTTTTAAGAATTATAAGAAATAAAAAATGTCAGATTAAGTAAATTTAGAAATACATACATCACTTAATTTGATGGACAATAAATATAATTATTATAATTTAGGGTACATTAATTAAGATTCTGCATTATATAAACAAATATGTACAATAAATCATATACAAGGTGCAACAAAAATACCTCCCACATATATCTCCTACAAATACTTCCTACATAATATGGTAGGATATTCTTAAAAATGGTGTCTTCATCTCTAATGTCTTACCATTATGTATTAAGTATTTTTGTCAGGCAGTGTTCATATATAGAAATCCTCTGTGTGTGTGTGTGTGTGTGAGAGAGAGAGAGAGTTATAGACTTTCACAGTTTTCAGTTACTAGGCTGGGATGGGTACACCTCCAAAACTTTAGATGACCAGAAAATGACATCTGACCCCTCTTCTGACCTATCTCTAATGTCTCAGTAGCGGGGGGGGGGGTGCTGGCTGGTTAAATTGAATGCTTCAAAAAGAAAGTAGTTACATTCCATCACCATTGATCTGCCAGTGAAAGCCTTTCACTAATCACAAGGAGTAGATGTTCCCTCACGGTTGCTTGTACCTTGACACTTTGTGATACCATCTACTCTTGCAACAGATAAATCAGACTGAAAATATAGTACTGCTCTAGTCTTCAACCATGAACAAATGCAAAAAATTGTTGACAAAATTGAAAAAAATAACTCCAAATATACACCAATGCGATTGTTTACTGTTTTCCTCTGCATTATTGTTATATATATATATATATATATATATATATATATATACCAGCAGTATAGCCCGGCATTGCTCGGGTGTAATGAAAGCTTTAAAAGTAATCCATGGTCCTGGAGCTCAGACACTTTGGACGTTGGCACGAAAGACTAAAAAGCAATAGTTGTTTCCAGTTAAAGCGAAACCATAGACTGAAAAAAAAAATGAATGGATGTAAGTCAAATTTTGATTTCTGGTATCGATATCAAATAAGATTTTTTTTGTCGTAAACTGAATTTTGAAGGCTAAATAAGTCCTCTGAGTAAATGGTATCATGGCTGAGACTAAGAACTACAATTATACCTACTTAGAGCCAAACCCAAAGCAAAAACTAAAATAAAAGGGCTGAAAAAAATAGAGACATACAGGCAGATAAACAGACACACACACAAACATCTTGCCTTTTATATATATATATATATATATTATCGATTTTCTGCACTATTGTAAGAACTGCAACATTGAAACTTTTAAATATTGTTTCTTATGTCTTTGTCTGTGAGTGTATCAAATTTGATTAAAATCGGACCACTCCTTCTATAAGCCGGATTTATTCGACGCTTATAGTACAACTGTGTAAATTTTCAAGAAAATCGGTTCAGCCGTTTCAAAGTCTATAGGTAATGGACACACACACACACACACAGAGACACACACAGACAAAGTTCCATTTATAAATAAGTTTAGATATATACAGAGAGAGAGAGAGAGAGAGAGAGAGTTATTATGCAAATCACATAATCAATAACTCAAATTTGGTTTAAAAATTTGATTGAGGAAGACTGAGGAAAGGGCAAAAGATGAACAGGATTCAGAAGACAAAAGATGGTGATTGATGTTGCATTTAAATTTTTGAAATTGTATTTATCAGGGAAGCAAGTAAATGAAAAAAGATTTTGACAGGTGGGAAGTTCAAGAAAGAAAACTGAGCCGAAGTGGCAGTTATATTTAGCTATTTCAACAGTAAAGGGGTGGGACCTCTTTGGCTGGCAACCAATCTACCACAGAAAGTAATGGCAACCTACTGCAGGATAATTTTCTACCCAGTCAGTCATATCTCTTTTGATTGATCAAGCATGTATCACGTATGGCACTTAACTGACTGACTGGAGTACCAGGGAAAGAAGCTTGTCAGAGCAGTTGCCATGAAAATATTTGTAGAAAAGACAGAGGGAAGCCACGTCATGTTGGTGAGAAAGTGACAAAATTCAAGATGCCAGGTCAGGATCGATTAGGTTTCAGAATTTTTTTTGGATTTTGTTAAGAATTTTTTGAGGTACAATACAGCAGGAGAAACAGCTTTCTTTATCATTCAACGGTTTCTGTGAAGCGGAGATTGCGTCATTCAATAACTTTAGATACACTTTTTTATCATTTGTTAAATTCTTTCTATTACCAATATTTCAATATATGCATCACGGGGGGGGGGGGGAATGTATTTGTTAGGTTTCAGAGGCCTTAAACTAATATTATTTTAATTGGCATAACTTCAGACAATCCATCTTTGTAAATTCCAAATATATCAAATAATAGTGGCTAAAAGTTATAATTTTTTTTTTTTTAATCATTTCACCCCATGCACTAATGCGCAGGGGTGGGGGCTACATAAGAGTAAAAGATTAGATAGGAGGAAAGTAAAGAGAAAGACAAACCAGTTACAGTGGGTGTCAAAGAAAGAAGCAAGAGAAGGATGGGAATGCAGGTGTAATGACAGTTGCAAAGGTAGAGAGAAAAGTAAATATATACAGGGTGATATAGAAAGAATTAGAGTCAAGTGGTAAAGAGATGGATATTGACATTGCATTTAAATTCCTGGAGGTTGTAGCCATCAAAAAAATAAGAATATGGAAGAGAGTGAGGAAGTGTGAGAAAAGGAGCGGTTGGAGTAGAATTATTGTCTGCATTTGGTTGATCTAACTGTGAATGGGTGGGATCCAGTTGCCAGCCTGGTTGCACGAGTAAACTGCTGTGGCAGGGGCACCAGTGACTTAAGTTCCGAGGATGAAAATACACTAATACAAATTTTGATTTTACCAAAAATGGAAATACCCTAATATAAATTTCACTAATATTTTTTCAGGCTTTTGTGACTTTTTAAAGTTTATGTGGTTTACAGAATAACAATTTCAAACAGGCTTAGGCAACATTAGAGCCTGAGTAGCTTGGGAATACAAGGTGCTGTAAATTTGAATGTGCAAGTTGTATAATAGATAATGGCTCAGAATTGCTAATTGGAGTACTGAGTTTCAAATCCTGTTGGGTTCATTAATATCCTTGGATATGGTATGAATTTGCTTCTTTTCTCCCCCAGTTATGGGATAATTAGTAAAACTTGTATCACTAAAACATTATTATCTCAAAAAATAACATTCTTACAACCTAAAAATGTTTTCTGATTTAAAATAATCTGTAAAGGATTGATTAGCTGAAGAAAAAAGATCAATCAATACATACATATACATATAACACATGCATACATATATATATATACTAGCAGAATAGCCTGGCATTGCTCGGGTGTAATGAAAGCTTTAAAACTAATCCATGGTCCTGGAGCTCAGACTCAGCTTAAACAATATTTGTGTGAAGTTTTATGAGAATCGGATAAAAATTGTGGATTTGTATAAAGGACATACAGACAGATAAACATACACACACACAAACATCTTTTTTGTTTTGTTTTTTTTTAATCATATCACCCCAAGCAAGACAAAAACGCCACTGATGCACAGGGGGCTACATAAGAGTGAAAAGATTGGAAAAGAGAAAAACCGAAAACCACATCCTAAACAGGAAACAAGGGATGAGCCGCTTAACCTATTCAATAGACGTAGGTGGAGTGTGAACCGGGCGATAGTTTAGTCCATCTACTCCAATTGAAAAAAAAAAATAAAATAAAATAAAAGAGTGAAAAGAATGGAAAAGAATGGAAAAGAGAAAAACCGGAAACCACATCCTAAACAGGAAACAAGGATGAGCCTCTTTACCTGTTCAATAGACGTGGGTGGAGTGTGAACCGGGCAATAGTTTAGTCCATCTACTCCAATTAGTTTAGTCCATCTAGCCTTTTATATATATGTATATTATCAATTTTCTGCGCTATTGTAAGAACGGCAACCTTGAAACTTTTGAATATCGTTTCTTATGTCTTTGTCTATGAGTCTATCAAATTTGATTAAAATCGGACCACTCCTTCTATAACCCGATTTTCTCGATTATCGATTTTCGATATTTATCGGGGGTACCTCAACACAAAACCTAGCTAAGAACACTTGCAGACGCTTATAGCATAACTGTGTAAATTTTCAAGAGAATCAGTTCAGCTGTTTCGGAGTCTACAGGTAAGGGACACACACACACACACACACAGACAAAGTTCTATTTATAAATAAGTTTAGATAGATTACCCATGCATACATATACATATATATATTACCCATACATACATATGGCTTATGACCACATCACATTGAGACTCCGGTTTCTATACGATCACTGAAGTTAAACACTGTTCAGCCTGGTCAGTACCTCATAAATTGAAGGCTTGCGAATACAAGAAGCTGTAAATATTGGATGTGCAGGTGGTGTAATAGATAATGGCTTGGAATTCCTAATCAAAGCCAAGTTCAAATTCCTGTTGGGTTTATTATATTCACTTATGTGTAAATACCCTTGGGAACAGTATGAATCTGTCTCTTTTCTCCCAGCTATGGGTTAATTAGTAATAGTTGTATCACTAAAACATGAGTATTTAAAACAAAAATCTTACAATCTAAAATTTTTTTTTTTGCTCAAAATAGCCTGCAAAGGATTGATAAGTCATAGAAAACAAGTCAATCAATACACACACATACACACACACACATATAAGATCTATTTTATATAATAAATACACACGCACACATACATATACAAACACACATACATATATATATATATCGTTCATTCAGTAATGAATTAGAACACTCTTAGCGACTGGTGTATGTTTGCATGGTATATCATATGCTAAAAGTCTGCCTTCTTCTACCGAGCGCTTATAGCTCAGAGGTAGAATCTTCGACTGATGACAATTTGGTCGGGTTTCAATCCTGGCTAAAAGCAATCGGATGTCTAATCATACTGATGAGCTGTGATACAGCGAAACAGATCTGTCTGCGGATGACTATATATATACATAAAATAAATGACAAAATAAAATTTTTTTCTCTTATTAACACCTTTCATCACCAAAGGAATTTTAACAAGTTGAAACATATTCACGCATACACACGCACACACACACACACACACACATGTATATATAATAATAAAAATGCATAAATAAATATATATATATATACATATATAATAAAACTATGAATATATATTTATTTACATGTATATATTATAAAAGTGTATAAATATATATATATATATATATAATAAAAGTGCATATATATATATATATTGGGCACATGGCTGAGTGGTTAGAATGTTTGCTTTCTGACCATCAAGCCTAGATTCAAATCTCACAATGGTTGATTTGTCAGGAAGGTAACTTCTTGATATTATCGATCTGGAGGAAGTGATCCCAACCTTTCAGGCACCTTTGAAAAGTGCCTGAAAACCGTAACACAGGTCGGCCTAAGCCTTGTGAGTGAAACTGGGTAGACAGCTTCTTTTGAGGAGCAGTCGATGGTTGTACGAGTGCAAAGTAACAAGTCATCTTTGTCCGAGAGTTACCGTGTTCAGCACATAACACATAGACTCTACTCTACAACATACATAACACCACTTATTTTCTGTTACACATAAAATAACATTCATCCTCGAAAATTGCTAAAAGTATAGCCGAAAGCGCTTGGATAAACAAAACATTTGAACAATTTTTATATAATTTATGCCCTCAAAAGAAAAAAAATCATAAGATCACATGAAAAATTACATAAAAAACTTAACCATACAACCTTGTCTGTCATTTTTAATGAAACCTGCATAAAATAGAGATTGCTGCCCAAATATGCAATATATATATATATAAATCTAAACTTATTTATAAATGGAACTTTGTCTGTGTGTGTCCGTTATCTATAGACTACGAAACGGCTGAACCGATTTTCTTGAAAATTTACACAGTTCTACTATAAGCGTCCGCGAGTGTTCTTAGCTAGGTTTTATATCGAGGTATCCCCGATAAATATCGAAAATCGATAATCAAGAAAATTGGGTTATAGAAGAAGTGGTCCGATTTTAATCAAATTTGATATACTCTTAGGCAAAGACATAAGAAACGATATTCAGAAGTTTCAAGGTTGCCGTTCTTACAATAGTGCAGAAAATCGATAATATATATATATATATATACATATATATATAAAAGGCAAGATGTTTGTGTGTGTGTCTGTTTATCTGTCTGTATGTCCTTTATACAAATCCACAATTTTTATCCGATTCTCACCAAACTTCACTCAAATATTCTTTAGGCTGAGTCTGAGCTCCAGGACCATGGATTAGTTTTAAAGCTTTCATTACACCCAAGCAACGCCAGGCTATACTGCTAGTATATATATATAAGGTAAATTTAAGCACCAAGTATTCAATTCATTCAAACAAATTTGATTTAAAAGAACCAAATTTGTCTGTTTAATTTTTTATTATATTTTTCCAATTTTGGGATAAGGAGTTGAGTATTGTGCTCAGTGTTGTGTATAAACAGTCAGAAATTCATATTTTGTCATTTTTGTTCAAGTATTTTCGACTACCATAGACCTTATCAAAAAACAACATGGTAGCTGCATGGTTGTTAGAATTCCTTTATTTGCACCATTGTATTCTTTGAGAAGATGGAAATTTAAAAGGGTTTATTGTGATGTCATGTGTAATAGCTATGAGGAATGAGGCTACAGAAAAAATATGTGATTTATTTATTGTATTTTATTTTTAACACTAATATATTTTCTTGATATATCTAATATCTATCTAAACTTATTTATAAATGGAAGTTTGTCTGTGTGTGTGTCTGTGTGTGTGTCTGTGTGTGTGTATCCGTTACCTATAGACTCCGAAATGGCTGAACCAATTTTCTTGAAAATTTACACAGTTGTACTATAAGCGAGTGTTCTTAGCTAGGTTTTGTGTCGAGGTACCCCGGATAAATATCGAAAATCAATAATTGAAAAAATCAGGTTATAGAAGGAGTGGTCTGATTTTAATCAAATTTGATACATTCATAGACAAAGACATAAAAAACGATATTCAGAAGTTTCAAGGTTGCAATTCTTACAATAGTGCAAAAAATTGATAATATATATATATATATATATATAAAAGGCAAGATGTTTGTGTGTGTGTCTGTTTATCTGTCTGTATGTCCTTTATACAAATCCACAATTTTTATCCGATTCTCACCAAACTTCACAAATATTCTTTAGGCTGAGTCTGAGCTCAGGACCATGGATTAGTTTTAAAGCTTTCATTACACCTGAGCAACGCCGGGCTATACTGCTAGTATATATATATATAAAATGTTCTCTATATGTGTATGTATTTATATGTATGCAGTATTATATATATATATATATATATCTCTATATATATATATATATTATCACTTGTATTTGAGTAGATGCTCCATCAATGTATTTATTTATTTTTCACTCCAAGGATCCAGGCCTGAATATTCAAAATCTTATCAAAGAAAAAGATGCACCCAGCAGAAGATTTCTAAAATATTCACTACTGGTTGACTAATATATTTAAAATTATTCTTCTTCCTTATGTGCCGTGTCCCTTCAGGATGTAGACAATCATGAACTTCCACTTGGCTCTGTCTCTTGTCATTCTTAATATTTTTTCTCTTGGTATCTATACCAAATCCTGCTCCACTATCCACCTGCTAAAGCCTATCAAATATGTCTTACACTGCTTTCCCCTCTCTCTCTCTTTCCCTCTATCCGTCCTGTGAGTATTAGATTCTCCAGACCCTTTTTCCTCATTATGTGTCCCAGTAACCTCAGTGGTCTCTTCCTGATGATAAGTATAAGTTTTTTCTTGTTTGCATCCTCTCCTACACCTCGTCATTGCTCATGCGCTCAATCTGTGGCATCCTTCTGTAAAACCACATTTCTATTGCCTCAGGCTTCTGCTTCATCCTTGAGGAGATCGTCCAACATTCACTGCCATACAGAAAGACAGATATCACATAGCTGTCCAGAACTCTTTTCTTTGTTTCCAATAAGATTTTCCTGTCTTGCAGTAATCTGGTTAGCTTTTGAAATGCATCTTTGACCGTTCCAATGTGTCTTCAGATCTCAATGTTGCACTTTCCATCCTCTGTCAGAACACTTCTCAGACATTTAAATTTCTTTACTTGTTATATGTTAGTTTCTCTGACCTGTAGTTGGCATTTTGGTCTCCTCTTTTTGCTGATGACCATACATTCAGTTTTCTTGAAGTTTATGCTCAGTTCTTTCTTCTCATTTTCTCTTCCTATCTTAATACCCATCTTAAAACATTAAACTGAGCATCTACTCAGCTATAGTTATCCTCTAAAAATAACATTTAAAGTGATAAAAAACCATCGGATTAATGAATAACAAAATCCATAACTTCTTTAATAATATAACGCTCATATTCATCACAGTGATTTTCAAAGCATAGCTCAGATGTATATTCATATGCATTATTTGCAATCATTACATATAAGAGCATTAGGAACATTTGCTATGCTGAGAAAATCATTATGCACCTCGACATGGTGCAAAGTATATAAAAATAGATAGCTTCACCAATATAAATCCTGTACTAACATATATATACGGTACTGTGCAAAAGTATTAGGACAAGAACTATTTTATCTTTTTTGAGGCATATTGACAGAAAATAAACAATTTAATTAAAGTAATTTTATTTGATTTACTCAACAAATGCTTTAACAAGAAAAAAATACTTGTTACAAAATAAATTTAATATTTAGTATAATAGCCTTTTGCTTTGAAATAATAAAATAATTGCAACAATTTACCAAACGCACTTAGAGTATATATATATATATATATATATATATAGTACTGTGCAAAAGTATTAGGACAAGAACTATTTTATCTTTTATGAGATATATTGACAGAAAATAAACAATTTAATTTAATTAATTTTATTTGATTTACTCAACAAATGCTTTAACAAGAAAAAAATATTTGTTACAAAATAAATTTAATATTTAGTATAATAGCCATTTGCTTTGATCACAGCCTTCATTCTGTCAGGCATTGACATCACAAGCTTCTTCAATGTATCTAATGGTATCTCCTGCCAAGCAGCTTGTATTTGTCCCCAAAATGTGTCCTGCAAAGTAACATTAGATTTATCAATTTTTTTATCCAAAATATCCCATAGATGTTCAATAGGATTGAGATCAGGGCCTTGTGGGGGCCAATTCAAATTCCGAAGCCTTCCTTAATTAAAGGAAGCCTTCCTTAGTTAAATAATTCTTACAAAAGTTGGAAGTATGTTTAGGGTCATTGTCTTGTTGATAAACAAATCCTTGTCTTATTAAACGTATTCCAGATGAGACACCATGGTGGATAAGAATCCGGTGATACATTTTTTTATTCATTTTTCCATCAAATTTCTTCAGGTCTCCAATTCCCTGGCCACTAAAGCATCCCCAAACAAGAATATTTCCACCTCCATGCTTCATTGTTGGCACAATGAATTTTGCAAGGTACCTTTCATTTAATTTCCGCCTAACATACTGTCTTCTTTTAAAGCCAAAAAGTTCAAATTTTGACTTGCCTGTCCAGAGTACTTTTGTCCACTGATCTACCATCTAATCCTTGCATTGTTTTGCAAATTCTAACCTCTTTCCTACGCTTACTTCACACAACAATGGTTTCCTATCCGCTACTAATGGTAGTGTGCAAAAGTGTTAGGACAGGAGTGAATTTAAACTTTATTTTGATGCCTCATAAAAATAGTTCTTGTCCTAATACTTAGTAAACTTTATTTTGATGCCTCATAAAAATAGTTCTTGTCCTAATACTTAGTAAACTTTATTTTGATGCCTCATAAAAATAGTTCTTGTCCTAATACTTAGTAAACTTTATTTTGATGCCTCATAAAAATAGTTCTTGTCCTAATACTTAGTAAACTTTATTTTGATGCCTCATAAAAATAGTTCTTGTCCTAATACTTAGTAAACTTTATTTTGATGCCTCATAAAAATAGTTCTTGTCCTAATACTTAGTAAACTTTATTTTGATGCCTCATAAAAATAGTTCTTGTCCTAATACTTAGTAAACTTTATTTTGATGCCTCATAAAAATAGTTCTTGTCCTAATACTTAGTAAACTTTATTTTGATGCCTCATAAAAATAGTTCTTGTCCTAATACTTAGTAAACTTTATTTTGATGCCTCATAAAAATAGTTCTTGTCCTAATACTTAGTAAACTTTATTTTGATGCCTCATAAAAATAGTTCTTGTCCTAATACTTAGTAAACTTTATTTTGATGCCTCATAAAAATAGTTCTTGTCCTAATACTATATACTATATATATATATTACAGAAATTAATGAAGATTAATGAAATGGTCTTTAAACAACCGACAATTTGAAATGATTTGTTTGAACATTATTTTTAATCGATATTCATATTTGAGTAGATATTCTGTTTATAATCAAACAGTATTATATATTTATTTCTACCGGCCTGATTACTTAAGATAAATTTTTGTTATGAAAAAGTGTGTCATTCAGCAGGATTTGAACCTGCGACCCCTATCCACATAAGGGAAGCCACCAATTGATTTGGCATGTCTTAGATATTATATATCTATATATATCTATATTGTTATCTAGGCTTGATTTGACTTTGTTTAGACTGTTGGTCATTTGTGATCAAGAGGTCTAAATTTCTATTTTGAAAACATTAACAAAGAAGCTAAAATTATTACAGATAAGCTGGATTTAAGCAAAAAAATACAAATTTTAACCGGTAGACAAGCTTTCCTAAGAAAGACCACAAAGAAGATTTTCCCAATAACCCCTCATACTGGCTTATAAATCCAACAAAAACCGAAGTGGGTTAAATAAGCCATCAAATATTAAAAGATATTTGTGACTTACTGAGAATTTTTTTTTTTTTTTTAATCATATCACCCCAAGCAAGGCGGTAATGCCACTGAAGCACAGGGGGCTATGTAAGAGTGAAAAGTTTGGAAAAGAGAAAGCCGGAAACCACATCCTAAACAGGGAACAAGGGATGAGCCTCTTCACCTGTTCAATAGACGTGGGTGGAGTGTCAACCGGGTGATAGTTTAGTCTATCTACTTAAATTGGAAAAAAAAAGAAAGAAAAGAGTGAAAAGATTGGAAAAGAAAAAACCGGAAACCACATCCTAAACAAGAAACAAGGGATGAGCCACTTCACCTGTTCAATAGATGTGGGTGGAGTGTAAACTGGGCGATAGTTTAATCTATCTACTCCAATTGAAAAAAAAAAGAAAAGAGTGAAAAGATTGGAAAAGGGAAAGCCGGAAACCACATCCAAAACAGGGAACAAGGGATGAGCCTCTTCACCTGTTCAATAGACGTGGGTGGAGTGTGAACCGGGCAATCGTTTAGTCTGTCTACTCCAATTGTCTATTGACAGTTATAAAAAAAATTAGAATGATATTTCAAATATTTTAATGATTGCTACTAAAGCCAACCAATGAAAAAACACAGGCGATTGTAATTCTTGGTTTCAAAAAATCCAAAACAAAAATAAATATACTTTCATAAAATATGACATTAAAAACTTTTCCCCATCAATATCAGAAAAAGGTTTAATGGAACCATTAAATTTTGCTTAATGGTACATAGACATACCACCCAAACATATAGCTATAATTCTACATTGCTGAAAATCCATAATTTTCCACAATGGTAAAGCACGTATTAAAAAATAATAATGGTACTTTTAATGAACCATTTCAGAATTGATGGGAATATACATCTTAAATAAAATCAATGAAATAATCCACATAGGCAACCACGAATTATACAGAGATGACGGATTAATGATAGCACCAGACAACAAAAGAGAGGATGATAGAATAAGAAAAATACTTTACAAACTCTTTAAAGATTTAGATTTTGAAATAGTAGTTGAAATACATAAGAAGGTAGTCCAATATTTAGATGTAGAATTAAATTTATAAACTGGCAATATCTCTCTGTATATGAAAGCAAATGCAATTTTAAAGTACATAAACACAAAATCTATAATTTATTAAAAAAAATTATAGTTTAGATCATGTACAAATTATTATCTACTACAAAGTGAACATTTTGTTTCAACATTGAAAGGACAATGTCTCATCGGGTAGTGTGAAAAGAAAATGGAAATTCTTTATCTTATATTTGGCAAATTGTGTGTGAAGGGTAGGTGGGATGGGAAATGGGAAAGAAGAGTTGTAAGTTGTAAGTTAGAATTTGAATGAATATTTGAATATCTGAAAAAGGTTTAATGGAAGCACTAAGTTTTGCTAAACAGTACATAGATATACCATCCGAACATATCATTCTACCTTGCTGAAAATCCATACTTTTCCACAATGATAAAACATGTATTAAGAAATCAAATAACGGCACTTTTGATGTACAACAAGGATTGTATGATGGAGCTGAAATTTCAGAATTGATGGGAATATATATCTTAAATAAAATCAAAGCAATCATCCATATAGACAACCACGGATTAATGATAACATTGGACAACAAAAGAGAGAATGATAAAATAAGGAAAACACTTTAAAAACTCTTCAAAGATCTAGATTTTGAAATAATCATTGAAACAAATAGAAAAATAGTCCAATATTTAGATGTAGAATTAAATTTACAAACTTGCAATGTCTCTCCATTTATGAAAGCAAACTAAACTTTAACTCTGGAACACTAACCCTCAGTTAAAGTTATACCACTACTAACCATTGGTATATCATACCTGATTTTAAAAATATCAAAAAAATATTAAATATAAATCTTTATTTAAAATATTTTACATGCATGCACTTTAAAATTTGTACTTTGAGTTAACATTAATAGGAACTGAAAAACATTATTTAGGTAAGAAAATCAGGTACTGAAAATTTAATTAAATTGTAATTAAAATGGTGTCATTTGCGCTGGGTTAAGGTACATAAACACAAGATTTAACCATCTCACAAACATAACCAAGCACATTCATAAAGAAATAGAACATAGGCTATCAAAAAATTCATCAAAGCAATATTTGATGAAAAGAAAAAAAAGATTATGAAGATGTCCTAAGAAAATCTGGCCATAAGAACATTTTAGAATACAATCTCCAATGAAACAGACAATAAAAAACAATAATAGAAATCAAAAGATGGTTCAACCCACTATTTAATTTAAAAGTAAAAACCAAAATAGGACAAATATTTTTTAAAGTGATTGATAAACACTTTCCAAAAACCTCAGAATTAAACAAAATTTTCAATAGGAATACAATCAAACTGAGTTATAGCTGTACTAGTAATTTAGAAAATTGCATAAGGAAACAAAACACCAGAAATCTAAATAGCAACGTACAAAGCAAAATCATTAATAAGGAATGTAACTATAGGGACAAAAATAAATGTCCACTTAATGGACTTTGTAATACAAAAGGAGTTATTTACAAAGCAAAAGTACATGACATAAATGGTCAAAACAAAACATATTTGGGATCAACCAAAGACACTTTTAAAATAAGATGGAATAACCATAAGTCTACATTTAAACTGGAAAACTTAAAAAATTGTACAAAATTGGCTAGCCACATGTGGAAATTGAAATTAAAATATGGAAAAGACCCAGACATAATGTGGAGTAGAATAAAAACAGCCAAGCCTTACAATGGTGGCAAAATATGTAGACTGTGCCAAGAAGAAAAGTTAGCTATTATGTTATTTCCAAAAATAAAATGAATTACTCAATGAAAGAACAGAAATTATGACCAAGTGTAACCATACTAACAAATACTTATTAGGATCATACAATCATGGATGAAAATGTTCTAAGACCTTTAAGTAACTTCTCTTAATTTTGAAAATTGTGCATTCTTTAAAGATCCCTGTTACGTGAACATTTTTAAATATATGGTAAAATCAGTTATTGTAAATTGCCTGAAGACATTAAAAGGTAAATATCTAGGTTACATAATAACTTGTTTACAAATTAAAATTATATATATATATATATATATATATATATATATATATATATATATAAGGATAAAATAATGGAATCACCTTGAAATTTGAAGGGTAGGACTACTTTTAGCAGTAATTACAGCTTGAATTCTGTATGGAATCAACTCGTATAAAGTTTGAATAGTTTCCAGAGAAATTTTTATTCATTCTTCAACTGAAACAGTTTCCAATTCTTTCAATGATGATTGTGGAAGATATTGATTTTGTTTTTTAAAACTATACCATAAATGTTCAATGATGTTGAGTTCTGAGGACTGCAGTGACCAGATGAAAAATTCTACTTCACTAGAATGTTCCTTGTGCTATTCAGCTACAACTTCAGCAGCATAAATGGGTGCATTATCATCCTGAAAGATGTCATTTCTCTCTAGAAAGAGTTCCCGAACCATAGATGAAGTTGATCACTTGAAATTCTTAAATAGTATTGACTGTGGATTTTAATAAACTTATTTAAATAATATCTATAAAAAACAACAATTTTAGCAAAAATGATGATGTACTATTAATATTAAATCAACAAACATAACAACTGGACTAGCCTTTGACAGTTTAATCAAATTTTCCAAATTAGGCTATTATGGTACTAGGTGTTTCAATTCTTTTATCCACCCCATATATATATATATATATATATAGCATAATGCAGATGATTATTTACACTCTTGCCAGCTGATTAAGCACTATGGAGAAATGGTAGACTTTAAAAATAGTAGCTACTCACTACTATTTATGCATTATTCATTCAGTAATGAATTTGAACACTCTTGGCTAATAACGTGTGTTCACATTGTGTAAATAACATGTTAAAATAACATGTGCATCAAATGAATTTATAAATATTTAATAATTAACTATATTGCAGTTTTATCAATGAAAGAATGAAGAAAATTTAGGGTGATTCAAACGAGTTCATCTTTGCTTCCTTGCCTTGTAAAATTTTGCAAAGTACTAATAACAAAAGAACCATTCTACTTTCAGTTAGAATTATCCACTTGGCAATAAATACTAAAAATAGTATAAAATACATCATTTCTTTTAAAAAAGTGGGGTGGCCTAATAATTATGGCTGGTAGTGTGTATATATATATATATATATATATATATATAGTAATGAACTTAATCACAGTAAGTCAACACTAATAATAACAGACTAAATATCCGAAAATAATGCTAACCAACAGTAATATAAACCGTCTTGTAACCCAGCGAGGACGACCTTGTGGGTTAAATAAAGGGGGAGAAAAAAAAGAAACAAACAGCGCACAAGAACAATATGTCTAGTGCTCGTTTGAAAGAAATAAAACCCCAAGACGAAACCTTAACATCAAAGTGCTTCATATATGAAAGTACAAAAGTAGAGCGAGAATACAATACAAAAATTTAGAATTACCCTGAAGAACCGTTCGTGTGAAACCGTGGTAGGTGGTGGCTCAATTCTAGATTTTTGTATTGTATATATATATATATATATATATATATATATATATATCTTAGTATTAGTAAAAACTAATGGTTGATAGGATCTACATTTTAACAGTACTCAATACATAATAAAGCAATATTTGTGTGTGTGTGTGTGTGTGTGTGTGTGTGTGTGTGTGTGTGTGTGTGTGTGTGTGCATTACAATTTTCAGAAAAATTTTTTAGAGTAAATCTTTTTGATATCTTTTTTAATCTCAGCAATAAATCAAATCTGGGTTATGTTGATAAACAAACTGCCATTGTAGGTCAAGTTAACAACATATCTGAGCCTTTAGAAAACAAATAAATTCAAACTTTATCCTATTAAGAATAATTACAAAACCATCTCATGTTAAACATTAACACTATGAAAAATATTAGTCTTTGCTCGCAATATTAGATTCCTTCTATAGGCATGTATATGTTAGTCGGTTAATATTTATTTAATCTGTTTTCGCTTTCTTTCATTTGATTTTAGTATTTCCCTCATAATGTCAGCATCTCTTTCAGTATTAAAAATATCGTAGATACTTTTTGACATTTTTGGTTAAGGTTAAGAGGAACATTCATTCGTCATTGTTTCCAGTTGTAGCAGATTGCAAAGCTACATGACTTATCTTCTACCTACTTCCATGAGCAAGCTTAACAAATGAATGGATTTACCAAATAACAAAAACAGCATCACTTGAAAACTGCAATAACAACAACAAAAAGTCTATCACATGTAACTAGAAGAGAAATGATGTTGACTTTCAACACTACTTCAAACAAAAGTTTAGGAAGGAAACTCCCATCAATACTAGAAAGAGCTATAACAGCAAACTTGAGAAGCTTATTTTTCTTGAAAAAAACTGTTTTAAGATATTGTAGTACCCCCTTACTAGAGGTCAGAAATAATACTACCTAAACATATTAACTTTGTCTTCTTCTCCCTCCTCTTCTCCAGGTGCTTCCACCTAGGTCACAAACTACTATCCCAGAAATCCCTTCATCTCTCACTCCCTCTCTCCCTCTCCTTCTCTGGCCCATCTCTACTGAACAACAACTAGTAGCAGTTCAGCTTTTTTTAGTTCCTCAAAAGATTTCACACCAGCCACAAGTGCTACTCCCACCAGAGGACATTTCAGCCAACCACACAAGGGACTCACACAAGAATGTAGATGAAGTTAAATGAAGTTTGTTTTAACAGGTTAATATTTGTATCTCTTAATTATTATCCAAAACATACTAGGTACAAATATTACAATATCTTATGAATGTCAACTAGACATTCAATAAATAAATAAATAAATGCTTACGGTCATATCACATTGAATACACTGGTTCCCGTTCGATCACCGAAGTTAAGCAACGTTGAGCCTGGTCAGTACTTAAATGGGTAACCGCTTGGGAATACCAGGTGCTATAAACGTTTATTGACAGAGGTACGTTGTGGTGTAGTGGATGTCGACTCGGAAAGAGAAATCGGTGAGCCGATTTCGAATTCCTGTTGAATGCCCTGCATTCACTTACATGCTAGTACCCTTGGGAAAGGTACTAATCCGTCCCTTCCCTCCAGTCATGAGTTAAATAACAGGGTAGGACTTGGGACCCTGCCCTTAAACAAATCCCAATGAAACTTTCTCTCTCGGGAAGGAAGCTGGCTCAACCCACCTAGGGTGCATGCAGCTTGAACACATTCAATAAATGCTGAATATTATGATATACATGATATATGCTAGGTCAATCATGTCTTTTTTAATTCATGACTGACTAAGCAAAAAATTTTCTCGCAGTAGGATGTCATTTCTTTCTGGAGTAGACTGGTTTCCAACCAAATTTATAGGACCCAGTCTGTCCTGATATTTAACCCATAGCTGGGGAGAGAAAAAATGGATTCATACTTTTTCCAAGGGTATTTGCACATAAGTGAATGTAACAAACCTTATTGGAATTTGAAGTTAGCTCTTCAATTTTTTGTTCTGAGTCGATATCTGTTACACCAAAATGCACATTGCTCTTACCATTGCGATTTAGTGTTTGCCGTTCATTAGTTGGTGACCACAACTGTCTTATTCCCCGACCTCTGTTTTGGTTTTCCTTTACTTCTTTTTCCAGGCACCATACCCTGTCTATAGCTATATCGTGTTAAATACACAGGTTCTTGTCCGATCACCGAAGTTAAGCAACATCGAGCCTGGTCAGTACTTAAATGGGTGACCATTTGGGAATATCAGGTGCTGTAAATGTAGGGACCAAGAATGGTCAACTGGTCCTCCAGGTTTGGGGGTTGGGCACAGGGCTAACAACCCTGCCCCATAAAAAACAGTTGTTACGGAAACAGTAACAAAAAGTTGCTGCCCTACACACCATTGGGTGTAACAGGTGTGATGATGATACCCTCAAGACACAATTTAGCAAACCCTGTACTACATCCTTTAATGTGTTCAGATAATGAAAAGGATTTACAATGGCTGGAATCAAAGAGTGAAGATGAATTGGTTACTTTTGTAAGAATAGGGATCAGAGTCTGTGACATCACTGAAGAAGCTAACCCTAAATAAAAAAAAAAAGGAGTCTTTGAGTTTTAATATCTTTCCTCAAGGAGGGATTAATACTAGTATCTCATGGGTGAAACTAACTCCTTCATAATCCACATATAGATGCTATCTTGAGAAAACACAGATTAGCCACTCATGAGGATAACAGTGGCTCACAAACATTAAATAACAAAGATAAATCTTTGTCCGTTGGAATTCGACTTTGTTGTGATAAATGTAAAATTTTTCATGCCAGTGAAAGTTGATGCTTTTGTTTTATTGATCTTGCTTGCTCGGAAATTCAGTATTTGAAGCCTATCAAGTACTAAAGGCTTATTTTCTACTCGCAGTAAGTACCCGGCATTGCATGGGATGGGAAGAGTATAAATCTACTTATACTTTTTTTTATACAACCCACATCTGCAGACAGTAAATACAGGAGATAAGTGTTGTGTCGTGAGTAAGAATAAATAACTCAACAACAGGAATAGGTTAATCATTGTATTCCGTGAAAATAGTATTTACAAAGGTTATTAGTATCCAATACAAGAATAAAGGTTAATCGTCCCAACCGTCGTAAGACGTAGTATGAGCAATGGGTACTTCCGGGTCGTCACCGGAAGTCTACGACTGACTTGTCGATCGGCTGCTCGGCACACTCTCCTACATAGATGCCACCATTACTTTACATAGTAATGGAATAGTCCATTATAGCCGAATAGGCGCGGACGTCCCAACAATAAGTCTTGTATTTTTTGAAAGAGTTATTCTCCATGTAAAAGTTACCGTGTTGAACTTATCATTAACAAAATACTTGAAAATAAGAAATTAAAACTAAATTAAACTGAAGTGTCATGCACAATTTCTTTTTCTTTGTTGTGTAGAATAATAAATTTGCAAGGGGTGTGTGAGTTTTGAAACATATTGGATGAAAAATGTGGAAGTGTATGTTAATAGAAATCAGTGAGAATACACACATGGATACACACACACTGACACACATCTTCAGTTTTATTTATATAGATTAATATGTCTGGTAAGCTTTCATACAAGCTGAATTGTATGCAGCTGTTAATAATACATACCTATCTAAACTTATTTATAAATGGAACTTTGTCTCTGTGTGTGTGTGTGTGTGTGTGTGTGTGTGTCTGTGTGTGTCTGTGTCTGTGTGTGTCCGTTACCTATAGACTCTGAAACAGCTGAACTGATTTTCTTGAAAATTCACACAGTTGTACTATAAACGTCTGCAAGTGTTCTTAGCTAGTTTTTGTGTTGAGGTACCCCCGATAAATATCGAAAATCGATAATCGAAAAAATCAGGTTATACAAGGAGTGGTTTGATTTTAATCAAACGTGATAAACTCATAGACAAAGACATAAGAAACGATATCCAGAAGTTTCAAGGTTGCAGTTCTTACAATAGTGCAGAAAATCGATAATATATATATATATAAAAGGCAAGATGTTTGTTTATCTGCCTGTATGTCTGTATTTTTTTCAGCCCTTTTATTTTAGTTTTTGCTTCAGGTTTGGCTCTAAGTAGGTATAATTGTAATTCTTAGTCTCAGCCATGATATCATTTACTCAGAGGACTTATTTAGCCTTCAAAATTCAGTTTACGATGAAAAAAACTTATTTGATATCAATACCAGGAAATCAAAATTTGACTTACATCCATTCATTTTCTTCCAGTCTAGGGTTTCGCTTTAACTGGAAACAACTGTTGCTTTTTAGTCTTTCATGCCAACATCCAAAGAGTCTGAGCTCCAGGACCATGGATTAGTTTTAAAGCTTTCATTACACCAGAGCAATGCCGGGGCGGGCTACACTGCTAGTGTATATATATATATATATATATATATATATATATATATAATTTTCTCCCAAACAAGATGATAATGTCTCTAAGTGGTTAAGAGATTAGTGAGATGAAAGGGCAATAAAAGAACAAAATTCAGGATTGGTCCGGACCTGGCAGCATGACCCCAATCACTTTCTCACCAGAAGGAAGTGGCTTTCCTCTGTCTCTTCTATAAATATTTTCATGGCTTCTCCTCTGACGAACTTAGGTCACTGGTGCCCTCTCAACAAGAATTTACTAGGGCAATCAGACTAGCAACTAGCCTTTTACAGTTAGATTAACCAAATGCAGGTGACAATTCTACACCATCAGCTTCTTTTCTCCCGCTTCCTACCTGTGGAACTCCCTTCCATATACTTGCTTTCCTGACGGCTATAACCTCCAGGAATTTAAATGCAATGTCAATTCCCATCTTTTATCCACTTGATTCCAGCCCTTTCTACATCACCCCATGTATCTTGTTCTTTTCCTTTCTCTCTACCTTCGCAACTGTCTTCACTCCTGTGTTCACATCCTTCTCTTGCCCTTTCTCTTTTTCCCCCTGTAGCTGGTTCATCGTTCTCTTCACTCGCCTTCTGCCTAATACTTCAACTCTCTTATGTAACTCTAGCCCTTTCTACATCACACTGTGTATCTTGTTCTTTTCCTTTCTCTCTACCTTCGCAACTGTCTTCACTCCTGTGTTCACATCCTTCTCTTGCCCTTTCTCTTTTTCCCCCTGTAGCTGGTTCATCTTTCTCTTCACTCTCCTTCTGCCTAATACTTCAACTCTCTTATGTAACTCTAGCCCTTTCTACATCACACTGTGTATCTTGTTCTTTTCCTTTCTCTCTACCTTCGCAACTGTCTTCCCTCCTGTGTTCACATCCTTCTCTTGCCCTTTCTCTTTTTCCCTCTGTAGCTGGTTCATCTTTCTCTTCACTCTCCTTCTGCCTAATACTTCAACTCTCTTATGTAACTCTAGCCCTTTCTACATCACACTGTGTATCTTGTTCTTTTCGTTTCTCTCTACCTTCGCAACTGTCTTCACTCCTGTGTTCACATCCTTCTCTTGCCCTTTCTCTTTTTCCCCCTGTAGCTGGTTCATCTTTCTCTTTACTCTCCTTCTGCCTAATACTTCAACTCTCTTATGTAACTCTAGCCCTTTCTACATCACACTGTGTATCTTGTTCTTTTCCTTTCTCTCTACCTTCGCAACTGTCTTCACTCCTGTGTTCACATCCTTCTCTTGCCCTTTCTCTTTTTCCCCCTGTAGCTGGTTCATCTTTCTCTTCACTCTCCTTCTGCCTAATACTTCAACTCTCTTATGTAACTCTAGCCCTTTCTACATCACACTGTGTATCTTGTTCTTTTCGTTTCTCTCTACCTTCGCAACTGTCTTCACTCCTGTGTTCACATCCTTCTCTTGCCCTTTCTCTTTTTCCCCCTGTAGCTGGTTCATCTTTCTTCTTTACTCTCCTTCTGCCTAATTTACTTCAACTCCTTCTTATGTAACTCTAAGCCCTTTCTACATCACACTGTGTAATCTTGTTTTCCTTTCTCTCTACATTCGCAACTGTCTTCAACTCCTGTGTTACATCCTTCTCTTGCCCTTTCTCTTTTTCCCCCTGTTTAGCTGGTTCATCTTTCTCTTCACTCTCCTTCTGCCTAATACTTCAACTCTTATGTAACTCTAGCCCTTTCTACATCACACTGTGTATCTTGTTCTTTTCCTTTCTCTCTACATTCGCAACTGTCTTCACTCCTGTGTTCACATCCTTCTCTTGCCCTTTCTCTTTTTCCCCCTGTAGCTGGTTCATCTTTCTCTTTACTCTCCTTCTGCCTAATACTTCAACTCTCTTATGTAACTCTAGCCCTTTCTACATCACACTGTGTATCTTGTTCTTTTCCTTTCTCTCTACATTCGCAACTGTCTTCACTCCTGTGTTCACATCCTTCTCTTGCCCTTTCTCTTTTTCCCCCTGTAGCTGGCTTGCCTTTGTCTTCACTCTCCTCCTGCCTGAAACTTTAACTCTCTTATGTAGCCCACTGCACATTAGTTGTGGCATTGCCTTGCTTGGGGTGAAATAATTAAAAAAAAAAGGAGGAAGACAGAAGATGGTAATTAACATTGCATTTAAATTTTTGAAGATCACCAGTGGCAGGGAAGCAAGAAACCAAAAGAAAAAATGCAAGAACAGGAACTATTACTATAGAACTTAGGCTTACATCTAGCTATTTCAACAGTAAAGAGTTGAGACCTAATAACCAAACTAGTTTTACATTTAAATTGGGGCAGTCAAGTTACCAAAGAGGAAAGCTTATTAGAACAATTGACATGAAACTATTCATAGAAAAGACACAGAAGAAAGCTATATCATGGCTATAGGAAAGTGACTGAAGTTGAAATGCCAGGTTTAGGACCAATCAATTTATTTGGGATTTTTGTTAAGAATTCTGAGCACCAGACCAAATTTGACTGACAGCAAATATTCAATGCACAGGTGAATATTAGATTTACTATTTGGTATAGATTGACCCTTGATTTGTGGTTCAGAAGTCACAAATTCATAATGTAGTACACAAAAAATTGATATCACTCAAGGGTCAACCTTTAAGTTTTGTCTAACACTCTAGTATGTTGGGCTTGATTTATAGGCCAACTTTAGTTTTTGAGAGGAAGAAAATAATAAATAAGACTTAACACAGCAGTTGACATATAAAACATATTTTGTGAAAACTTCATTTAAATTTGTCTTTTATTGAGTAAATTATCATAATGATAATTAGTACAGTATAACCCGGATATAAGAGAAACCCAGATATAAAATAACTTTTATCCGGTCCCGACAACTCTCTTATATCAGGGTGACACTGTATAACATAAACAGGTATGGCTGCAGAAATTGGAATTTGCAAACCAAATTCAAATTCTAGTCTAATCTGTTTCCATGCTTCAAAAATGTACAAATTCATCTCTTCTTCCTCTAGCAACGGGTTAAATAGCAGGGTAGACTGGGCTCTTTAGTCTTGAGTAAGAGTGAGTCTAGAACAGAATGCACTTTGGAGTGCACTTTAAATTTTAATAAGGCAAATTCATTCATGAAATTAGAAAATGTGAAACTTTGGTTTAGTGTTCTCCAAAAAAATGGGTGGTACACTTTTCCTTTAAAGAGATTTATGAAGAATCTTTGAAGAGGCATTATCATCTACATTCGAAAGGAAAATGGCATTAAAAAAAACAGAAAAGCAGACAATAAATATAATATAATGATTTTCAGTCTCTTGGGTTCACTTTGCATAAACACATATAGGATAAGATAGTCGAGCAGACTAGGCTCTCTAGTCTTGTGTGGTAGGCAGTTTAGGAGAAGTACTCTTCTGAATTCAAACTTTGAATAAGACAACAAATATTAAAAAGATATCTGGGGAGAGTCATGATTTCCTTTGCCCAGAAAAAAATATAACTGCAGGTACCACAAATACTGGCTGCAGCAGAAATACCTTCCACATCATGGTAAAATGTTAGTGGTAATGTTTTCATCTCACTAATGTCTTACCATTATGCGGAAGGTATATCTGCGGATGTGCATTGTGGTGCACTGGATATCAGCTCAGAACAAGAAATCGGAGAGCCGAGTTTGAATTCCAGTGGAATTCATTGAATTCACTTACGCACAAATACCCTTGGGAAAGGTATTAATTCGTATCTTCCCTCCAGTTATGGGTTAAATAACAGGACAGATTGAGTTTTATAGCCTTGGCTGGCAACCAATCTACTGCAGAAAGTAATGGCAATTTACTGCAGAATAATTTTTCGAGACATGATCACCTAAGCGTGTTTCACGTATGATACTTGACTGACTGACTGAATAGTATAGTTGAAAACATGAGTAAGACTTCTACTGGGCATAAAGTGAGGGGTCAGTTTTATAATATTATGAAGTAATTAACTAATCCCCCACTAATTACTACCTAATAATATAATGTGAATCTATAGTGTAACCACTTTCATTTAGACTTGTTTTTGTTGGAGTTTTTCGGTACCCTTGTATACTAGTGAGCCAGCCATGAGCTGACTCATATGATAGTTCACCAATAGAAGGGTTAACCAATCAGAAGGCTCAAAATATTCAATGCAACGTGTATAAATGTGACCATATTTTCCCAAGTATTGGCAATATAGTCAGATTCAGTAGTGTCTGACTCGTGAGTGTTAATCTTTGATGTTGTTTCATTGAACAGATTATGTCAGTCAGTCAGTTAAGTGCTATACGTGATACACGCTTGGGCAATCATGTCTCGAAAGAGACATGACTGACTGGACAGAAGATTATCCCGCAGTAGGTTGCTATTGCTTTCTGCGGTAGACTGGTTACCAGCCAAGGCTATAGAACCCAATCTGTCCTGTTATTTAACCCATAACTAGAATAAGAGACGGATTAATACCTTTCCCAAGGGTATTTGCGCGAAAGTGAATGCAATGAATTCAGCTGGAATTCGAACTCGACTCTCCGATTTCTCGTTCCGAGCTGATATCCAATGCACCACACATGTACTGCGCTATATTCTATATTCATAAAATATGGTGGATATGATCAACAGTTTTCTCTTTGTTTTTATTCTCATTATTTTTGTTATTAAATATCTCGTATTGTGATAATAGATGATCTGCTAAGAATGGTGAAAAGTTATAAGAATCTGGATGTAAATTTACTGTGGATGAACTAGTAATTAAAACTCCTTCTAAGTATTTTTGTCTTGGTGAATTGTTTTTGCTTATAATTAGAGTAGAATTTTTTATGTCTAAATTGTAATCAATCTTGTTATAGTGAACAATCAATGCATTTAATGTGTTGTTTTTAAAATATTTATTTTGTGTTCATATAATCTTTTATTCAAATTTACAGATGTTTTTTTAATATATTCTTTCTGGCAATCATTTCTGGTGATAGAGTAAAATCTTCCATTAAGTTTTGACTTGTTTTGTTTTGTATTAATCAATTAAATTTTTTATTGGTTAAGATGTAGTTTTTTGGTCAGTTTATTTCTCCTTCACTTGAAGACCTGGAGGTAAAGATTGTTTCAGTTTATCAGCTTTTTCTCGGTCTTGAATAACCAATATTGAATAGATTGAATGCATTGTATAAAGATTGTGTGCAAAAAAGAAATTTAAAATGCCTCGTCAAATTCTTGAAATTAAAGACTTCTTGCTTACAGCATGAAGGAAAGATGCTAAATCTGTTAAAATCAAGAAAAACAAAGACAATGTCAAGTTCAAGGTCCGATGTAGTTGTTTCATGTATTTTTTTTTATATTAATAAGTCTTTCACAGTATTAGATTCAGTTGTGACAAATTTTTTGTTGAGTTTAGATAGATTCTTTTTAATTGTAGTTGTGATAGAGTTAGAGGGTATTTTTTTTTTTATTCATTTGCTTTGAACTGGATCACTTTTCTATTTTGAAATATTTTATGAACCTTTTGTTTAGCCTTGAATATTGTCTAACACATAATATTGGGGTATCTCAAAAATATGTTCATTTTTAATCAATCATGTTTTGTAAACCTTTTTAATGTTCTTCATGTTTTCTTTTTTCAGGATCTCAACCCTTCTGGAAATTTCCAACTACTGGTGATTATGTCCTCTGTAGTTTGTATAAATTAAATAATAAGAACTTATAAACCAACAATTTTGAATCTCAGAAATTATCAAAAGTGATCAGTTTTTGCTTTTTTTTTTTATAATCATATCGCCCCAAGCAAGGCATTTCATTGCCACTGTTTTGCAGAGGTTACATAGGAGGAAAGTTATGAGAAAGAGTGACAGGTTATAGGGGGTGTCAGGAAATGGGTAAGAGAAGGATGACTGTGGTCATAAAGTGAGGGATCAATTTATATATTGATTGTAATGTAGAATTGATCCCCCACTTTATATCCACATTATAATAGTATTGCCCCAAGCAAGGCATTTTATTGCCACTGTTTTGCAGAGATTACATAGGAGGAAAGTTATGAGAAAGAGTGACAGGTTATAGGGGGTGTCAGGAAGTAGGTAAGAGAAGGATGAGAATATTGATGAGAGTGGAGTGGATGGAGAAAGGAACATGAGAGAGAGTATGTAGGTTAGTGAGATAAGAGATGACTATTGATTTTACATTTAAATTCTTGGAGATTATAGCTGTCAGGGAAGCAAGTAAATGGAAGGGAATTCCACAGGCAGGAAGTGTGAGAAAAGAAGCTGATGGAGTAGAATTTGCATTTACATTTTATTGGCTTCACAGTAAAAGGTGGGACCTAGATGCTAATCTTGTGGCTTGAGTAAATTCATATACAGGGGGCACCAGTGAGCTAAGTTCATTGGAGGAGAAGCTGTGAAAGTATTTGTAGAAGAGACAGAGGGAAGCTACATTAGTGAGAAATCTTAAAACTAGCTGCTATTGATTTTTAAAAAGCTTCAAAAATAAATTTTGAGGCATAATGGATATGGATTGCTGGATGATTGTATCTGAGTATGATATATGCAGCTAACCAATCCCTGTTGCAGATGGCCACTCAAGCACATTTGTGTTTTATTCAACATTCATATAGTTCACACATGGTTTATAATACAACAATACTGAGTGGACCTTAGAAAAAGCACATCATCTGGCATAATCAACAATTTGAACAAGACCAATATGCTCAAACTCTCAACTATGAACACTTGTGATCATTGACAAGCAATTCTGTCTACCCATCTTTTTTTACAAGGCTTGGGTCAAGCTATGGCATGGTTTTCTAGCACTTTTGAAAAGTGCTGTGTGCTGGGATCACCACTAACTCACAAAGAATCTCTGAGAAGCCACGATTGGCTATGTCCTTAAAGGGGAATGTTCTTCTATATGCCATGTACCTTCAGGACATAGGCAATCACGGCTCTCCATAGTTTCTTGTCATTTGTAGTTCTTAATAATTTCTGTCTTCTTGTTAAACCTTGCTCTGCCATCAATTTACTCAAGCCTGCTTGTTAGGTTGCGTTGTTTTCCCCTTACCCTCAATATGTCCTGTGAGTATCCTATTTTCTAAGCCATCTATCCACATTTCTGATGCTAAGTATTAGTATCATTTTTGTTTCCTTCTTCTCTAAAACTTCATCATTGCTCACAGGTTTGGTCCATGTTATCTTCCATATCCTTCTGTAGAACTACATTACATTCAATTGGAGTAGATAGATCCATCTATCGCCCGGTTCACACTCCACCCACATCTATTGAACAGGTGAAGAGGCTCATCCCTTGTTTCCTGTTTAGGATGTGGTTTCCGGCTTCCTCTTTTCCAATCTTCTCACTTTGTTTTTTTTTTTCAATTGGAGTAGATAGATCCATCTATCGCCCGGTTCACACTCCACCCACGTCTATTGAGCAGGTTAAGAGGCTCATCCCTTGTTTCCTGTTTAGGATGTGGTTTCCGGCTTCCTCTTTTCCAATCTTCTCACTTTGTTTTTTTTTTTCAATTGGAGTGGATAGATCCATCTATCGCCCGGTTCACACTCCACCCACATCTATTGAACAGGTGAAGAGGCTCATCCCTTGTTTCCTGTTTAGGATGTGATTTCTGGCTTTCTCTTTTCCAATCTTCTCACTATTACGTAGCCCCCTGCACATCAGAAAAGTTAAGCACGTTAGAAAGTTAAGTTAAATGGAGATAACTAGAAGTGTCATCACACATGGAATGAGAATAGTCTACCCCAGTGATTTTACTAAAGGGTTTGGTTCAAAATTCTTAACACTTGAAGAAGACTGGTGCGTATGACGGCTGAAACATTTTAATAATGACACTAAAGATAAGGAGAATAGTCCAAACAATGTAAATAGTTTAAGTCATCATTTATCCATCACACCCAGATGGTGCATAGGGCAGCAACTTTTTGTTGCTGTTTCTGTAACAAACTGTTTTTTACGGGGCAGGGATGTTAGCCCTGCACCCAACCCCCAAACCTGGAGAACCGGTGGACCATTCTTGGTCCTTACGTTTACAGCACCTGGTATTCCCAAATGGTCACCCTCTTATGTACTAACCAGGCTCGATGTTGCTTAACTTCAGTGATCAGACAGGAACCGGTTTATTCAACAAGATATAGCCGTAGACAAATAGTTTAAGTGACTAGTTGATATTTTTAAATAGTTTACTGCACAATTTACAGATTAACAGATAGTTCAAAAAACATAATAGATTATTGCATGCATTAAGAACAATCATTTGTGTTCACTAAATAATTTTTTGAATCTGCAAATAATTGCTTCTGTGTCAAACTAATCTAATAATTCATTTTCAATGAATAGCAACATGCATGATTCCAAATTCTCCTCAGAAAGGCAAATTTCTTAACCTTGTTTTTATGATTTTTAGCTTTGAAAATGTCCTCTCATATTGGGTTTGTGTAACTGATAGTGTACTGATGACTTTATAAAGTTCTTATCCCCCTTTTTATGATTAAAACAGTTGTCTGTGTTTGTTTCTTTATTGCATTTATATTTGATGTAGGAGGCCCACTTGCCATTGAGCAAACTGACACCCTAGCCAGTCTGCCACTGATTATAAGTCAACCAACCAAGGCTGAATGGCAGGAAATTGCATCTAGAATTAGTTTATCGTCTCTTCTATCCAAGAAGTGGGAAATTGTGTCCCTTAGCTTTTGTTTGAGAACCAAACAGATTATTCCACCATCTGCAGGAGTCTTTTAAGTAAAAATGTCAACCTTTCATTTTTGCATTATATTATTACAGATGAGAAAAAAAGAGATTTGCATGAAAATGAAAGTGACCAGTTATGTCAAAATGAAAAACCAGTGCTAACATCAAAACCACAGACATCCTATTTTTGTGTTTAGTACAATATGAAAACTGTTGACTATTACAATCTAATGAAACCTTCACTGCAGATGGTTATTGCTAGCAACTTGATTGTGTAAATGAAGCATTATATTGAAAGTATCCTTCTTCTTTCTTCTTCTATGTGCCCTGTCCTTTCAGGACGTAGGCAATCATGGCTCTCCACATCTCCCTATCCCTGGTGGCTCTTAGCACACTTTTTCCTGTTACACCACGCAACACTTGTTTCGTCATTCACCTGATCAGGTCCTTCAAATATGTTATCTGCTGCTTTTCCCTGTCTCCCCTCTATCTGGCCTGTTAGTATCAGGTTCTCCAAGCCCTCCTTCCTCATTGCATGTCCCAGGAACTTCAGCTGTCTCTTCCTGATGCTCAGTATTAATTTCCTTTTTGTTTCCATCTGTTGCAAAACCTCATCATTGCTCAATCCATGATATTTGCAGCATCCTTCTGTAAAACCACATTTCATTTGCTTCAAGTTTTTCCTTCATCTTTGATGATGTTGTCCAGCATTCACTGCCATATTGAAGAACTGACATCACATAGCAATCCAATACTCTCCTCTTTGTTTCTAGCAAAATTGTCCTGTTTCTTAATACTCTTCTCAGCTTCTGGAATGCATCTTTGTGCTTTTGGATCTCAGAAATATACATGTATAGAAACTGATGTGGTCACAAAGTGAGGGGTCAGTTTATGTATTGATTGTAATATGGAACTGATCCCTCACTTTATATCCAGTATGTTTCTGTAGATTCACATTTCAGTTGCTTCAAGTTTTTCCTTCATCTTTGATGATGTTGTCTAGCATTCACTACCATATTGAAGAACTGACATCACATAGCAATCCAGTACTCTTTTCTTTGTTTCTAGTGAAATTGTCCTGTTTCTTAATACTTTACTCAACTTCTGGAATGTTTGATTTGCCATACTTTGATAAAAAGAAATAGTATTATTATCAAGTACGACAAGTCACATTCTAAAAAACAGATCCAAGAAAAAACAAGTGTTAGATTAGATTTTTCTACTGTATTCACAAGATTTAAACTGCTATTTAAAAAAAGGCGTCTGTAAAACCCATCCTCTGTGGAGAGTTGAGGCAATGCCAATAAGTTTAATTTAAATCTTTACTGAAGTAAAAACAAATCTAAGTTTATAAATTTGAATATCTCACCATAGAGCAGTTGTTAGAAAATTAATCACTGGACATCATTTGTGCTTAAGGGAATTTAGTTATCATTGGGTCCCCCACTTTTTGGCCATGTGTGCCTCGTGGTCCAGTGGATATCGGCTCGGAACGAGAAGCCGGGGAGCTGAGTTCGAATTCCAGTTGAATCCATTGCATTCACTTACGCGCAAATACCCTTGGGAAAGGTATTAATCCGTCTCTTCCTTCCAGTTATGGGTTAAATAGCAGGACAGATTGGGTTCTATAGCCTTGGTCGGCAACCAGTCTACCGCAGAAAGCAATGGTCAGTCATGGTCATGGTCAGAAAGCAATGGTCAGTCAGTCATGTCTCTTTTGAGACATGATCGCCCAAGCGTGCATCACGTATGGCACTTAACTGACTGACTGATTATGTTAAACTAAGTTTAGTTAGTAACTATATATTGTATAAGAGAATGAAAAAAAGAAAGGAGTTAATTACAAATGGCAAAAGAAAGAATAAAACAAGAATAGCAAAAAAGGAAAAAAATAAAATTTTGGATTGTAATCATTAATTATTTATACTTTATTTGCTATATTTCTGAGATGAGGTATTGTAATTATCTAACTTATTCAGGCTGTTGTCATCATTTTTGTTGCAGTCTTTGAACTTAACCCTTTATTTTATTTCTTGGGGTAGATTATTCTCATCACATGACTCACGACACTTCCAAATGTCTCAGCTATCTCGATTTCACTCAACTCTCTAAGTTTTTGTCACCTCTGGCCTTCTTCAGGTGTTAAGAATTTTCAACTGAACCCTTTATTTTGATCATTGGGGTATACTATTCTCATTTAATGTGCGATGACACTTCTAGATGCCATGTAGTTATCTCCCTTTTAACTCAACTCTCTAAGTTATTTGTTTACCACTGCTGTAGCCAGTTATTGAACTCACATCTCTTTGGGTCAAGTCACTGGATTCAACCAATGCTTTAATTCACTGGGCCATACGTCTTTGAAGACACAAAATATTTGAAGAGTTCAGTTCAAAATTCTAATCACCTGAAGAAGGTTGGAGCGTACAACGGTTGAAATGTCATACATATGGCAACAAAGATGAGGACAACAGTTCAAACAATGGAAATAATGTAAATAATTACAATATCTCAGCTGAAAATATAGACAGATCCTGAAGAAGGCTGGAGTGTACAACGGTTGAAATGTCACAAATATGGCAACATCCAAACAATGTAAATAATGTAAATATTAATACTTTATTTGCTATATTTAGTCATAGAGTCAATTTATTATCGAAATGTTGAAATCAGCATATTTCCTATATATTTTTCCATTATTTGATGCACATAGAAGATTTGTTGGGAAATGACCCAACTATTTAATATTCATAATGAAATAGTCTATTTTTTTTTCTTTTTCTTACGGAGAGAGGACAATGAAAGAATAAGAACTAAGCTAACAATTAACACTGCATTTAAATTTTTCAAAATGAAAATTGGTCAAAAAGCAAAAAGCAGAAAATGAGTTCCACAAGTGAAAAGTATGAGAGAAGTAACTTACAGTTATATCAAGCCATTTCAACTGTAAAATGATGAGACCTAGCTGCCAATCTAGTACTGGACTTAAATTTGTAAAATCAAGGTACATAAGAGGAAAGCTCATCATAACAATTACCATGAAATCATTTATAGAAAAGGCCAAGTGAAGCAATATTACAGCAGTGGAAAAGGGACTAGAGCTGAGATACCATCTACACTATTTACATTATTCTGAAAATTGTCTTCATCTTTGTTGCCATTTGTACAACATTTCAGCCATCATACGCACTGACCTTCTTCAGGTGCTAGGAATTTCAAACTGAACCCTTTATTACAATCACTGGGGTATATCATTCCCATTCCTTGCGCGAAGCGTCTTTTGAACCTGAAGAAGGCCATGGCATACAATGGCCAAAATGTTGTACAAATGGCCACAAAGATGAGGACAATAGTCTGAATAAAATAAATAGTGTAAATACTACCTCATCTCAGAAATATATGCAAGTACTGAGATGCCATGATAGGACAGATTGTTATTTGGATTTTATCAAGAATGCCTAAATATATAGCAGAAGCAACAGACTAGATGTGACTGCAATATTCAATGTATAGATGAATGGTAGACTTATAAATATTTAAGATAGATTCTGGTTAAAATTGACCTAGGTTTTCCACACTCTTCAATATACTTCCCTTGGGATATCACACACTTATCTTAGCATTCCTACCACTTTTCAAGACAAATCCTTTTTTAGAATCACCACCAGTTATCACATTGTATTTTCTTTAATATTATCATATGACTTGAAACTTTCACCTTTCAACCACAATCTCAGTTTTTGGAAAATCCTGATGTTGGAGAGAGACCCATCTGGTTTATAAATAGTGCATGAGAAACCTGGGTGATATTTTATAAAAAAAAACCTGTATTAGAAGTATCAGTCAGCAGGAAGGCGGCAGTGTGTGGCATTTCCCTGCAGACTGAGTAGAATCACAGAAATGTTTCTGTGTATGTGCAATAAGCTCCGCTTGAACTGGTTGTTAAGTTACATCCATGCTACACAACTAATTGTTGGAATATTCAAAATGACTAGACACTTTTTGGACAAAATTTTATATTTACTTATAAGAGTTTTTTTTTTATAATCATATTGCAATAAGCTCCGCTTGGACTGGTTGTTAAGTTACATCCATGCTACACAACTAATTGTTGGAATATTCAAAATGACTAGACACTTTTTGGACAAAATTTTATATTTACTTATAAGACATTTTTTTTTTTAATAATCATATCACCCCAAACAGGACAGTTTACTGCCACTGTTTTGCAGGGGGAAAAGTTATGAGAAAGACTGACAGGTTATAGTGGGTGTCAGAAAGTGGGTAAGAGAAGGATGAGAATACTGATGAAAGTAGAGTGGATGGAGAAAGGAGCATAAGAGAGAGGATGCAGGTTAGGGAGACAGGAGATGACTATTGACTTTACATTTAAATTCTTGAAGATTATAGCTGTCGGGAAAGCAAGTAAATGGAAGGGAACTCCACAGGCGGAAAGTGCGAGAAAAGAAGCTGATGGAGTAGAATTTGCATTTACATTTTATTGGTTTCACAGTAAAAGGGTGCGACCTAGTTATTAATCTTGTGGCTCGAGTAAATTCATATATAGGTGGCACCAGTGAGCTAAGTTCATCGAAGCAGAAGCCGTGAAAGTATTTGTAGAAGAGACACAGGGAAGCCATATTGCGCTGGTGAGAAAGTGACTGTATCTTGGCTGCCAGGTTGGGATCAATCACATTACAGATTCTCTGGTGGATTTTAAGGACTCCTAGGTGGATAGCAAGGGCACCCGCCCAGATATGGCAGCAGTATTCAATGCAAGGGCGGATGGTAGATTTATATATGTGTAGGATGGTTTCAGATAGGAAAAACTTCCTGATCCTACACAGAGAACCGACCTTCTTAGCAGTGGATTTAGCTATAGATTCGATGTAGAGGTCAGTTGTGAAAGTTAACCTGAGGAGGCAAATTTTTTTATCTCAGGGTGACTAGCCAGATCCATGCTAATGGTGGGTAAGAAGTATTGCCTGTACTAGTTAATGGATAGCAGCTTCGTTTTAGAGGTATTAAAATTCACAAGCCATTTCTTACCCCAGTTCACCCCAGGGAAGCTACATTGCGTCAGTGAGAAAGTGACTGTATCTGAGCTGCCAAGTTGGAATTGATCACATTACAGATTCTCCATTGGATTTTGTCAAGGACCCCTAGGTGGATAGCAGGAGCACCCGACTAGATATGGTAGCAGTAAGAGTGAATAAAATTTTAGATAAATTCCATCTATAGAGAATGCTGGGTAGGTGAGAGTGTTCTTCAGCTCCTGTCTTTGTGCTAAATTGGAAAATTAAGCAATGAAACACTCGTCTTCTTGGCCTTTATATTCTGAGCAGTATCATTTTTCTAAAATCATTACTGTCATTAATTTTCAAAATAAATCCGAAATTTTTATCAACTGTTTTTTCTTTCTTTTCATTTTTTTGGAAATATTAGCCTCCAAAACTTTTGTAAAATGTTTTATATATGGAAAAAGTCTGTAGGTTTCATTTCAGAATATAATATAATATATATATAATATAATATAATATAATAATATAATATATAATATAATATAATATAATATATGGAAAAAGTCTGTAGGTTTCATTTCAGAATATAATATAATATATATATATAATATAATATAATATAATAATATATATATATAATATAATATAATATAATATATAATATAATATAATATATAATATAATATAATATAATATATGGAAAAAGTCTGTAGGTTTCATTTCAGAATATAATATAATATATATAATATAATAATATATATATAATATAATATAATATAATATATAATATAATATAATATAATATATGAAAAAAGTCTGTAGGTTTCATTTCAGAATATAATATAATATATATAATATAATAATATATATATAATATAATATAATATATAATATAATATAATATAATATATGGGAAAAGTCTGTAGGTTTCATTTCAGAATATAATATAATATATATAATATAATAATATATATATAATATAATATAATATATAATATAATATAATATAATATAATATATGGAAAAAGTCTGTAGGTTTCATTTCAGAATATAATATAATATATATAATATAATAATATATATATAATATAATATAATATATAATATAATATAATATAATATATGAAAAAAGTCTGTAGGTTTCATTTCAGAATATAATTACAAATGAACAATAAAAAGAAACGTATTTAAAATCAAAACAAAACAATGTTTACAGTTTAAAAATAGATATAAAAATATTCATTTTATAAGAAAATCAGATAACAAAATTATAGAAGTAGGAATCTTTAAATCTTAACATCTGATTGATTCCCCACCCCACGTCTTTTTATTTCATGGCACCATGCCTGAAGACAGCTCAGATTAATGAGGATTTAATTGTCAATCTTTCTTCACTGGCTACACAGCAGAATTGTGTTTTAGAAATTTGTCTCTAAGGGGAAGATTGCATCAAGAGAAAAAACAAACATAGTAACAGGCTGAACTGTGTTTCTTGTGAGAGATCAGTGTAGTAGCAGAGGAAATAGTGGGATTTTACAAGAGCGTCTCATTTAAAATATGACGAATATATGCAACCATGCTTTTTCTAAATCATGGTTATGGGTACTGTTATGAGGATGCATTTATATATAAAAAATAATATTAATAATGTCTAAAAAGGTTAAAAGTTATTGTAAGGAATTATATTGAGTCCTACTTGTTATTACAAAAAGGTTTTAATTCATGAAGTAGTTGTAAAAATAGGGAAATTAGAAATAGAACGTTTGGAAGATCCTAGAATGTTCTAGAAAAATCTATAGAATTCAAGATGATTTGAGAAATATGCAAATTAGATGTAAGCTCCTATATAATAGGTTTTGGAAAGAGAGTAGTTGTTAAAAGGATTTGCTGACATTATCAACTCCGGCTTTGATTCAAGGTGTAGGGAGACAATAGTTATCTTCCCTTAAGAGGAACAACAGTTGTCTTCCCTTTTGAGAAACTCTTTTTTATCTGGAGTCAGTTCCCTTCCCAACTGCAGTGGGATATCCACGAGGACCATTGCTGGCTTAACGGTATGTAATTCCTTACCACACTTGCTAAAACCATTCTTGTCCATTTGGGCAACTTCAGCATTCTTCTTGTTTGGGACTTACTTAAACATTCGTAATGTATTGTTACTTGTTTGTATTTTATTAAATGCCGATTTGTTATTGCCATGTACTTGTCCTTTTTCTACTACATGTGCTACGGCAGCGTGTTAATATTAGTTATTCAAAAGTTTATATTAGTATTGCGTAACTGGTAATATCGTCAGTTCGCAGCTCAATACTAATAAAGGATTTGTATATCCAGTCGAAAGAATCTCTATGTAAAGTTGCCGACCAACTAAAACCTGAAAGAGAACCTCGTGGAACTAAATAGGTAAATAGAATTTTTTGACTGTTTCATTGACCAAAACACGTAACAATACAAAGTAAATTACACTACAGATTATACCTATAGCAACACTTTGAAAAATTCTCTCAATATGAGCAAAGACAGGTAAGAATGAGAAGAGAGCTTCTTATTTGGATTGTTTTCAACCAATCAGAATAATAATGGGGGAGAAAGAATATTTCAAGTTTACTTTTTCTTCTTTTAGGCATTATTATAGCTGTGATATATTAGCACCTTAATATATAGATGGAATAGAATAGTTGAAACAAAGGAATGACAAACATGTGTTATTCTCAAAGAGATTTTATATACAGCTATCTTATACAAGAAATTCTATAGAAATATTTTCATTGATTTGTCCAATACAGAGAAATTGTAACTTAAATCCTGAAGCAGAGTAAAAAGGCAAGAGGCTAAAGGGTCTTACTGAAAATAAATCCTGAAGGGAATTCAGCTAGGTCAGTGGTATGTTCTAAATTTTGTCTTCTTGACCTCAAATTATGACAATGCAATTAAGCCGTGCTGTATCGTTCCTCTTTGCAGTTTGTTTCATTGCCGATAGAAACTGCAAAGTGGAACGATTGTTTTATTTACTTCCTTATGAGAATATACAAGAGGGACAAACAACAAGTTTATCTTCATACCCTACCTGGTGGCAAATGCTGCTGGTGGCGCCAGGGGTGGCGGTCCCGCCATAGCTACTGAAACTGTGACATCACCCCTGGTCGGCGGCTGATGAAGACAGGGTATTGCACGTGCTAACACACGTTATATGTTACAAATTGTACTATTTGTCTAAAATAATTACTGCTGGTAATTTTTAAAATAAATCAGAAGATTTTTTTATCTTTTTTCTTTTTTGGAAGCATTAACTTCTAAAACTTTTGTAAAAGTCTTATATGTAGAAATGTCTGTAGGTTTCATTTTAGAATATAATTATGAGATAAATAGATAATTATAAATATTAAAATGAGCTGGTGCCTCCTTTGCACAAATTTACCACTAGACTATCAATTAGGTCTTATCATTTTACAATGAAAACATTCAAATGTAAATGCAGTTTTTACTCTAGAAGCTTCTTTTCTTGCATTTCCTGTTTATGGAACTCCCTTCCGTATATTTGCTTCCTTGGTAGCTACAATCTCCAAAAGTTTAAATGCAATGTCAATTGTCAGCTCTTATCTCCTTGACTCCCATTCTTTGACCCAACTTCTTCTGTATCTTGTTCTTCTCCCTTTCCACTCTACTCTCATGCAGCTCTCTTCACACCAGTGTTTGCATCTTTCTTTTGCCCATTCTTTGACACCCCCTGAGACTCGTTGCTCTTTCTCTTCACTCTTTTTTATGCAACCCCCTGTGCCCCAGTGGCAGTAATGCCTTGCTTGAAGTGAAATAATTATAAAAAAAAGGTAATTACAAATAAGCAGTAAAAAAAAATGTATTTAAAATCAAAACAAAACAATATTTACATTTGAAAAATAGATCTAAAAAAATATTCATTTTATAAAAAAATCAGTTAACAAAGTTATTGAAGCAGTTTTATTTAAAACTTAACATTGGACTTAACCCATGACCTTGTAAAATCAGATTTAGCCTCAACCCTAATTTTTTTTTATATTTGGTAGTCTGCTTGTATTCATTTCATAAATAATCTCAGCGATATCCCAGGTGACATAAACAAGTGCTATCCTAATATACAGTTAAGAAATTTTTATTAATTCAAATATTATTTTTTGCGGATACTCATATTTGTGTAGACACTGTGTATATATTCTAAACAGTAATTATTTCATCTAACAGCTTGAAAAAGTTTATTTAAGAAAATATGCCCTCCAGTAGGATTTGAACCTGCATCCCCCTTTGCAGGAGAAACCATTGCCTCATCCTATCACTCCCACTCATTCTGTTTCACTCAGTCAGTCACTCACTCACTCTCAGTCACTTACTCTCTCCATTCCTCACTTAGTCTCTCTCACTCTCTCTCTCATTCACTCCCTCCCTCTTTCTTAGTCACTTTCTCTCTTCCTCTTTCCCTCACTCACTCTCTCCCCCTCCCTTCCTCCCTCACTCACTCACTCTCAGTTACATACTCTCTCTCATTCACTCTCACTGTCACTCTCTCCCTCCCCCACTGTCTCTCTCACTCTCTCTCTCTCAGTTACTCCCTTTCATTCACTCTCTCTTCCTCCTCCCCTCACTCAGTCTCTCATTTACTTTCTTTATTTTCTTAAACATTGAATTTAATAACAACCAAACTAGATTAAGATTCTTTAGTCAGACTTTTTAATCTAGGCTGGTTGTTATTAATTTCACTGTTTAAGAAAATAAAGAGGGTGAGAGAGAGAGAGAGAGTGAATGACAGAGAATGAATGAGTGAGAGAGAGTCATTTATTTTCTGTAATTTAAGGCCATGAAATAAATTTTTTTTTTTTTTTTTAATCATATCACCCCAAGCAAGCCGAAAACGCCACTGATGCGCAGGGGGCTACATAAGAGTGAAAAGATTGGAAAAGAGAAAAACCGGAAACCACAACCTAAACAGGAAACAAGAGATAAGCCTCTTAACCTGTTCAACAGATGTGGGTGGAGTGTGAACCGGGCGATAGTTTAGTCTATCTACTCCAATTGAAAAAAAAAATAAAATAAAAAAAGAGTGAAAAGATTGGAAAAGAGAAAAACCGGAAACCATAACCTAAACAGGAAACAAGGGATGAGCCTCTTCACTTGTTCAATAGACGTGGTGCAAGATAAGCTAAGTGTCTATGGTGATCACAAGTGACATTATTGTCCAAATGTTTTTTTTCCTGTAAGGGGAAGAAACTGTGAAACACATGACCTTTTAATGCAAATTAATATTAATATTAATTAATTAATTAATATTAATACATAAATAACCATACAAAAAAAAAAAGAAAAAGAACTTCAAATACAAAAAAATAAAAATTACTTTAAAAATATGAAGGCAGGACAATTTGTATTAAACTTTTCAATTAGCAAATACAGTCTACATTTAATAACTAATGCCAACAAATCTTTGAAGTATTTTAAAAATATTTTTATTTTCCTTTGTTTTTAAAAATTACCTTTTGAAAGAAGTAGAGTTGCCAATTCGCAAAAATGAAAATGCAGGATGAACTACTGGGGTTTTCTACCCTAGGCACTGTAGGTCCACAGATCCACAAGGTTTAATTAAATCAGTTTGGTATCTTTGAGTGATAGGAATTCATATGTAAAAGATTATCATTCAAGAATTTTATAAAATTAGTGCAAAATAACGGTTTAATAAGAATTTTAGAGTGAAACAGAAGTGTATTTTAAGAAAAGCAATATAAAACAAATGTCACAGAACCTGTTTTTCAGTCTTGTAAATAACTTCGATGCATCTTTAAAGTATTTTTATATGAGTATGTATTCATTCAAAATTGGTTGGTTGATTTTGTTTTGTGGCACATCAACCTTTATGGGCCGCTTAATACAAAAATCTAAATATTTTGTACACAATCTTATGCCTTCAACTACAGATAGTTTGTACATAATTTTATACTTTCAAGGAAAACATGTTTATTTATATATATAATTTTTAGATGATAAAATGTATTGCTGGTAATTTTACGATGAAAATAAATTTGTATATTTTTTTTGATTGAACTTTTGTTATGAAAATGGATTGTTGGTCATTCTCCTATAAAATATATTGATGATCAGTTTACTATAAAAATGTATTATGGGTAATATTTTTTTATTAAAATGTATTATGGGTAAAAAAATTTTTTTTAAATGTATTATGGGTAATATTTTTTTATTAAAATGTATTATGGGTAAAATGTTTTTAAAAAATGTGTTCCTGGCAACATCAGTACAAAAGTGTACTGTTGGTAAATTTTTAATAAAAATATATTGCTGGTATTTTTACTATAAAAACTTTTTGATTTATATTTGGGGGTTCATTGTTTTTTTCATATCTGGGACTCTAATATATGCTACCACCCAGGGTGAGGGTACACATGGGAACAACAGCAATAAAGAGATGTCTTCACACTCATCAAAACCTTCAATGTCCTGACCTGAGTCTTTGCTGCTAGATATAGTTCGTCATCATACTCAAGAATAATTCATTCAAGATCAGCAATTTTATTCTTTAAATTTAAAATGAAACATTAAAATCATCAAATGAAATTGGCTCAGCAAGCAAGAAAAACAAATTTGTGCTTAAAAAAAAAGAAGAACAATTTTACTGTAATTTTTAGAAAGAATCCCCAATTTTTGAAAATTTTAAACAAAAAGATATCCTGCATTAGTTAATGTGAGACACATTCAACATTAAAATACAGGACAACCTCACATTTTGCAAGATGGTTGGCAACCCTAGAAAATATAGCATCTTGATTCAGCTACCCTAAGTAAATTTTGATTTCTTTACACTCACAAGTAAAAGAATGAATGCAAGTTTAAAGTAAGAGGAAGAGATAAAAATGGTTTGAGCAAATGGATGGCAGAGCAGGGTTTGGGAGAGATAGCAAGAAAAGGGGTGTTAAAAGCTACAAAGGATAGGGAGATGTGGAGAACTATGATCGCCTTTGTCCTGAAGAGACATGGCACATAGAAGAAGAAGACTAGAATGGAAACTGGAAAATTTTAGTAGATAAAGAAATATATAAAATTTTGTCTTTTTTTTTTTTTGTTTGTTTTTTGATAAGAAAGAAAATATAAGAAACATGTGACAGTCATAAAATTGAGGACAACATTGTCAGCTAGCTTCCTTCCTCAAAAAAAAAAAATATTAAAAAAAATGTCACCATTCTATTTTTAGAAGAAAGATGGCTGATGAGATAGCAGTCAGAGCTAATGGGATAGATTGCTGAACTACAGAGCAGAGGTAACCAAAAAAAAAAAAAATTACAAAAAAAAACAAAAAACAATGAAATTATTATTAGTTTTTTTAAGCTGGTTGTTTAAAGACAATTTAGGGCGTTTCTTTCTATCATTTCTTTATTCTGTTCTTTTAAGGAGACACAAAAGTTTGTTGAGGATTGAACTATAAATATTTACTTTTCTTTCTAAGTTTTATTAAATGTCTGGATATATTTATGCCTAAACATTTTAAAGAAAGTATCTCAGTTTCCTTTTACCCTTGATACTTTGGAAGAAGTAGATTACTACTACTACTATTACTACACCACCCCCACTCCCCGGACCACCAGCTCCACCTCCTCCTCCTCCTCCTCCTTCTTCTTGTCCCAACCAGAGACCTAAGGTCAGAAATGGCTTCATGACATCTATCCACTGATCAATTATTATAAAAATAAATAAATCATCATCTTACCAAGACCCAGAATATCCTTCAGGCAACTATGCTGCAGCCCATGGCCAAATTATCCTTTAGGCTAATATAGGTTGCATTCTAGGGCCCCCTCAAGCTTTTAAAGCAGTGATTTTAATTTCTCTAGAGATGTTATAACTTCTAAATAGTTTCATAAACTGAAATGATATCAATATAAAAAAAAAACAAAAAAACTCATGTTTATTTTACTTTTCAGGAAACAAAGTAATAAAATGAATGTTTAGAGGATCCATCTGAGTGGAAGTGTGAAGGGGGGTATAATTTCATTAGCTCCCCCATCTAAAGGTCATAATCAGGCCCTGTTTTTTTTAGGTATGGAGTAAGACAAGATAGAAAATATTTTCATCTTGTTTGCACTAATTCTAACGAGAAGTTGTACTTAACATGTATAGTGTTTTTTATTTTCTCTACGACATTGAAAAAAATTCTCCTGAGAAGATACACAGTTGCACATAATGCCATTATTGGAATCTCTTGAAACAATATTTTTGCTTAAACTTTTATTGACTGCATCCAGGGTTCCAGTTATTATAGGTATATAACTGTAGTTTTTAAGGTTCTTTTATTTATTTATTTTGTTATTTTCTTTAATAGATACGTTTTATCTGATGGCATTGCCATATTTCTGAGTAGGTATTTTTGTTGCTAGGCTTTAATCATCATCATCATCAATGCCCTATTCCTTGAGATTAAACTGGCAAATGCCATTGGGAAAATTATAAATCCATCTTTTTCTCCCAGCTATGAGTTAAATAGTAGTACTTGTATCTGGATAAAAAATTATTGTTATTCTCAAAAAATTTTAATGCAATATTCATTCACAAAAAAAGAAAAGAAGAATTATTCTTACAACCAAAATGTATTTTAACTTTAAAATATCCCACAAATGGTTGGTAAGTCATAAAAAATAAAACAAATCAAAACAATTGAGATTAAGCACTATAATCATGATGAATCAGTCAGTCAGTCAATTAATTGCCATATGTGATACACACTTTGGACAATCATGTCTCGAAAGAGACATGACTGACTGGGCAGAAGATTATCCCGCAGTAGGTTGCCATTGCTTTCTGCGGTAGACTGGTTTCTAGCCAAGGCTATAGAACCCAATCTGTCCTATTATTTAACAATAACTGGAGGGAAGTGACAGATTAATACCTTTTCCAAGGGTATTTGGGTGCAAGTGAATGCAAGGAATTCAACTGGAATTCAAACTCGGCTCCCCAATTTCTTGTTCCAAGCCGATATCCACTGTACTACAATGCACATCTTTCCTAAAAAACATCATTCTCTTCCAGAAATAGACTGAGTAACTGTTTTTGTTTGTGGGGTGGCACATACTCTTCATTCTACAAGAATAAACATAGTTTTATTGCCTCTCCAGTTTAGTATGATAGCCATTTTGTACCAACCAAGATTTTTTTTTTATATAAATCCATTTACATCACTTTTAATCTTGTAATCCTGGAACCTGGACATAAAATATCAGAAGACAGATATTGATTCCCAAAGGTTTCCACTATCTGACATCTATTTTTAATATAATTTACAGTATATAAAATGATATTGTAATAAATAAAAATCCTTACTATTTACACTATTTACATGTAGACTTATCTTTATTAACACTATTTACATTGTTCAGACTGTTGTTCTCATCTTTGTTGTTATATTCACAACGTTTTGACCTTTGTACTCTTCTTTGGATGTGCATTGTGGTGCAATGGGTATTGACTCGGAACAACAAATTGGAGAGCCGAGTATGAATTTCAGTTGAATTCCTTGCATCCACTTACGCCCAAATACCCCTGGGAAAGGTATTAATCCATCTCTTCCCTCCAGTTATGGATTAAATAATTGGACACTTTGAGTTCTATAGCCTTGGCTGGCAACCAGTCTACTGCAGAAAACAATAGCAAACTACTGCGAGATAATCTTCTGCCCAGTCAGTCATGTCTCTTTCGAGACATGATCGCCCAAAGCGTGTATCACGTATGGCACTTAACTAACTGACTGACCTCTTCTTCACTATATATAATAACTGAAATATGAATATAGCAACAAAGATGAGGATAAGAGTCCAAACAATGTAAGTATCTAAACTTATTTATAAATGGAACTTTGTCTGTGTGTGTGTGTGTGTGTGCGTTACCTATAGACTCCAAAACGGCTGAACCTGTTTTCTTGAAAATTTACACAGTTGTACTATAAGTGTCTGCAAGTGTTCTTAGCTAGGTTTTGTGTTGAGGTACCCCCAATAAATATCGAAAATCGATAATCGAAAAAATCGGGTTATAGAAGGAGGGGTCCAATTTTAATCAAATTTGATACACTCATAGAAAAGACATAAGAAATGATATTCAGAAGTTTCAAGGTTGCAGTTCTTACAATAGTGCAGAAAATTGATACTATATATATATATAAAAGGCAAGATGTTTGTGTGTGTGTCTGTTTAACTGCCTGTATGTCTGTATTTTTTTTCAGCCCTTTTATTTTAGTTTTTGCTTTGGATTTGGCTCTAAGTAGGTATAATTGTAGTTTTTAGTCTCAGCCACAATACCATTTGCTCAGAGGACTTATTTAGCCTTCAAAATTCAGTTTATGATGAAAAAACTTATTTGATATCGATACCAGGAAATCAAAATTTGACTTACATCCATTCATTTATCTTTCAGTCTACGGTTTCGCTTTAACTGGAAACAACTATTGCTTTTTAGTCTTTTGTGCCAATGTCCAAAGAATCTGATCTCCAGGACTATGGATTAGTTTTAAAGCTTTTATTACACCCGAGCAACGCCGGGCTATTCTTCTAGTTATAAATAATTACAATGCCTTATTTCAGAAATATAGACAAATATTGAAAGATCAGTATACTTCTCATCTTTGTTGTTGTTATCACAATGTTTTGGTTGTTGTGCCTGGTCTTCATCCAGTGTATGTTGATCTGGGTAACTAACAGAGGATTTTGAACTGAACCCTTTGTTTAATCTGCAGAGGTAGACTGATTTTATTCTTATTTTTAGTACTGATCAGTTATTGCTCACTCTGTTTCCACTGAATTCAATTACACACTGCCCAGCTCAAGGATTAAACTCTCAATTACTATGTCACCAAATTCAAACCAACACTTTAATCCACTAGGCAGTTGTCCTGTAAATAATGTGATGACAACTCCTCATACCAGAAATTCAGAAAGCAAAAACTTTTATGTTGCTTATAGTCTGTAATTAGTTGCATTAAAAATATTCAGCCATTAAAAAAAAAATTCAGCCATTAAAATAATTTATAAGATTCAGCCATTAAAATAATTTATAAGATTCAGCCAATAATTTCATTCAGCCATTAAAATAATTTACAAGATTCAGCCATTGAAATAGTTTATAAGATTCAGACATTAAAATAATTTACAAGATTCAGCTATTAAAATTTAAGATTTAGCCATAAAAATAATAAAATAAAAATTAATTAAAATCTAATTAATTTAATTAATTAAAAAAATGAATAAATATACATTCAATTTGAAATAAACACTGGATTTTTTTGAAATTTGAAGTTCTTTGATCAGTTTCAAATAGAATTTTACACATTCAGTTTAATGTTGGTTTATACTGTGGCATAAGTCCAAATCAGTCAGTTAAGTGCCATACATGATACACACTTGGGTGATCATGTCTTTTTTTATTCATGACTGACTGGGCAGAAAATTTTCCCACAGTAGGTTGCCATTACTTTCTGCAGTAGACTCGTTGCCAACCAAGGCTATAGAACCCAATATGTCTTTCTATTTAACCTATAGCTGGAGAGAAAAGCAACAGATTCATACCTTTCCGAAGGGTATTTGCACGTAAGTAAATGCAATGAATTCGACTGAAATTTGAATTCAGCTCTCCAAATTTTTAATTCTGAGCAGATATCCACTGCACCACATTGCACATAACCATGGCCGTATCTGACTACTGGGCACACCGGGCATGGGTCCGGGCTGATCCGTGCAATCAGAGTAAAAATCCAGGCAAGGAAAAATGTCTTCGTCAGAAATCAAACTAAGCAATTCCCAAAGAAAGAAAGAAAGAAAGAAAGAAAAATGAAGAAAACATCCGAATGAACGCAGTAAAAATCTGTTTATTTATTAATTTTGGGAGAAAAGACTGGTTATACTCAGAAAGTCCGAACCCGATTTCTTACTTTCGTTCATGTTCTGTGCCTAATTTCCATTGGAATAGCCGAAAAAATTCTCAAAAATCAAAGTTTCTGGAAACAGATGACACTGATGACATCATCACATTGTCAATTAATAAATCCGGGCAATTTTCTCTGTGCCCGGTGTTTTTTTAGCCTCAGCTACGGCCCTGCACATAACCAAAATACAACAAAGAAATTAGTAAACACTGGTGGAATGGAGATAATTAAAAAAAAGACTAAAATAAAATAAAAATGATTGCAGTCATGTGTACACCTCCACAGTCAGCCAAGATTGACATGCAAGAGAGTCATTGATTGGCTAGTATAGACAAATCTCTACATGTCGAGTATTACATGACAGTTCTGCTATTTCCAACTTCAAGAACTCAATTTTGGCCACCTACCTTCTTTGCTATGAGACATGGGGTTCAATCTTTCCAGAAAACCTAAACAGCAAACACATGTCTATTTACCATCAAATACAGGCAAGAGAAGAAGAAGCAATGAAGTATGAAGCTAGACATACTGGAATATTTCCTGTCAACAAGCTGAACTGAAAAAGAACACAGCCAAGGAGTGGCTTTGTCACTCATAAATTGGTGACGAGTTATTTGAAAAAATAATTCAAAGCACTGCAAGATACCACTAAATTATGATTCAAAACATAGTTTGATATTGAATCAAAGAACTTTCATAACAGACTTGCTAATGAAAACAGATTGAAAACATACCAGAGGATGGGAATTGCTGGAGCAAAGAGAACTGGGCTAGTGAGATAAAACTTGTCTTAAGACTTGTATTAAATATTCAGCACTTTACTTTTATTTTATTAGAATAAGGAAACTGTAAAGATAAAACAGACAAACGTTTATATATGCAAACTGCATTCACCCTAGTCGGGTTGAGCCGGTTTCCTCCCAAGCGATGGAGAAAGATTCATTGGGATTTGTTTAAGGGCAGAGTCCTAAGTCCTATCCTGTATAGTCCTCAGGCATTTTAATTATCCTGCAACAGGTTGCCAATACCTGCTGTGGTAGACTGGTTGCCAGCCAAGGCTACAGAACCCAATCTGTCCTGTTATTTAATCCATAACTGGAGGGAAGAGATGGATTAATACCTTTCCCAAGGGTATTAGCACGTAAGTAAATGCAGGGCATTCAATTGTAATTTGAACTCGGCTCACCGATTTCTCTTTCCAAGCTGATATCCACTGCACCACAATGCACATCCATCAATAAACGCTCACAGCACCTGATATTCCCAAGCAGTCATCCATCTAAGTACTCACCAGATTCAATGTTGCTTAACTTTGGAGATCGAATGAGAACTGGTGTATTCAACATGATATGACCGTAAGCCAAAGCTTATAGTGAAGCTTTATTTAATGCAGGGTATTTGTATTCACATATGTGCAAATCCCTTGGGAAAGGTTTGAATCCATCAATTCTCCCTCCAGCTAAGGGTTAAATAGCAGGATGGATTGGGTTCTATAGACTTGATTGGCAGCCACTCTACCATAGAAAGTAATGGCAACCTACTGCAGGAAAATCTTCTGCCTAGTTAGTCATGTCTCTTTTGAGACATGATCGCCCATGTATCAGGTACGGCACTTAATTCTAACTGTTATTCAGTGCAATTTAACTACTACCCATAAGTGAGGTTCAAGCATTTCTTTTATAGTCAAATAGTTTGAGGGGGAAACAACTATGATTGCCTTCCACCACTGGAGCTAAAGATAGCACCACATATTTCTCACTGATACCAGAGGTTGGTTTTCAAGCCCAGATGAAAGCTATGTGCTCCCACTTGGAAAATTAATACAACACAGTCTTCCTCCTTTTATTACCCTCAGCTAAGCCTAGTAAATATCAATGGCCCTAGTTTATAGATCGAAATCTAAACTTATTTATAAATGGAACTTTGTCTGTGTGTGTATGTGTGTGTGTGTGCGTTACCTATAGACTCCAAAACGGCTGAACCGGTTTTCTTGAAAATTTACACAGTTGTACTATAAGCGTCTGCAAGTGTTCTTAGCTAGGTTTTGTGTTGAGGTACCCCCAATAAATATCGAAAATCGATAATCGAAAAAATCGGGTTATAGAAGGAGTAGTCCGATTTTAATCAAATTTGATACACTCATAGAAAAGACATAAGAAATGATATTCAGAAGTTTCAATGTTGCAGTTCTTACAATAGTGCAGAAAATCGATAATATATATATATATATATAAAAGGCAAGATGTTTGTGTGTGTGTCTGTTTATCTGCCTGTATGTCTGTATTTTTTTCAGCCCTTTTATTTTAGTTTTTGCTTCGGGTTTGGCTCTAAGTTGATATAATTGTAGTTCTTAGTCTCAGCCATGATACCATTTGCTCAGCGAACTTATTTAATTCAGTTTACGATGAAAAAACTTATTTGATATCGATATCAGGAGATCAAAATTTGACTTACATCCATTCATTTTTCTTCCAGTCTAGGGTTTCGCTTTAACTGGAAACAACTATTGCTTTTTAGTCTTTCGTGCCAACGTCCAAAGAGTCTGAGGTCCAGGACCATGGATTAGTTTGAATGTTTTCATTACACTCGAGCAACACCGAGCTATACTGCTAGTCTTATCTAAATATAACGTTGGCATAAAATATTCTGTCTTGTGTATCAGTGAATAAGTAAAGTAACTGGGACAAATGGTTGATACTACCAGCTAGGTGCAGCTATATCAAAAATGGAGGAGAAAGCAATGAAATGCACATGTCAGAACTCTGTCAGGAGGGGAGCTAGCCACATCCTATTTGGAATGAAGGAGACCCCTAAAGAATGCAAACTCATGTTCAAATCAAAACCATATATTATCAGTGATCAGTCACAAGGCAGTAGGTTGAGTTTCATATATAAGACTTCAAAAGTAACTAGTAATGACTTCTCTTAAAAATGGACAAAATTGTGGCGATATCAGATGTGCATTGTGGTTCAATAGATATCAGCTGAGAATGAGAAATCAGAAAGCCGAGTTCAAGTTCCAGTTGAGTTAATTGCACTCACTTACATTCAAATAACCTCGAGAAAGTCATTTTAATTCATTTCCTCTCTCTCCTGCTATGAATTGAATTACAGGACAGATTGGATTCTGTAGCTTTGGCTGGCAACCAGTCTATTGCAGAAAGAAATGGCAACCTACTGTGGTAAAATCTTCTGCATTGTCCATCATGTATCAAAAGAGACATGATCACCCAAGTGTGTATCACATATGGGACTTAACTGACTGACTGGTGATATCAAGACCTTATGCACACTTATCAAAATTACAGTCGACTCCTTTCTTTTGAGAGGGAAATTGAAGGAACCAGTTTAATCTTGACAGCACTTTTATTTGATACAGAAGATTATTCTTGTAGACTAGTGTTTCTCAACCTTTTTAAGCAACAGCACACCTCGGAGTTAATAAAAATATCACGGTACACTTAGCAAAATTGCAGTTGACTCCTTTTTTCTGAGAGGGAAAGTGAAGGAACCAGTTTAATCTTGACAGCACTTTTATTTGATACAAAAAAATACATACAAAAATATGAACTTACTTTTTTTCAATGTTGCTATTCGATTATTTATATAGCATATTTAGTGTGATTCAAATAACAATTCAAATACTAATGTTGTACCATTACTATTTCCATGTACAAATATATATGAAATGACTTGTTTGAACATTATTTTTTATCGAGACTCATATTTAAGTAGATATTCTGTTTTTTTAATTAAACAGTATCATATATTTATATATCTAATGGCCTGATTATTTACGATAAATTTTTATTACAAAAATGTGTGTCATTCGGCAGGATTCGAACCTGCAACCCCTATCTACATAATTTCCATAACAAATATATGTGTATGCTGAGACAATATTTTGCGGCACACTTAAGAGCATCATGTGGCACATGAATGTGCCGTGGCACTACGGTTGAAAATCAGTGTCATATCATGTTATATTTGATTGCTATGATTAGGATCATCCCAGCCTTTATGTTACATTTTGTATCATTACTAAGGATTCTGACCTTAAGATTACCACAGAAAAAGACAACACACATAGTTTTACACTTTACATTGTGTTGTAATGGATATCAACTTGGAATGAGAAATCGAAGACTCAAGTTCAAATTCCAGTTGAATTCGTTGCATTTACTTATGCGCAAATAACCTTGGGAAAGGCATCAATTCATCTCCTCTCTCTCCAGCTATGAATTGAATTGCAGGACAGATTGGGTTCTGTAGCTTTGGCTGGCAGCCAGTCTATTACAGAAAGAAATGGCAGCCTATTGTTGGAAAATCTTCTGCTTCATTTGTCATGGATCAAAAGAGACATGATCGCCCAAGTGTGTATCACATATGGCACTTAACTGACTGACTGGTGATATCAGGAACTCATAGAAAAAGGATTTAGCCCTCAAGGACATTCATGTTGATATGATTACTACATTAGGGGATGACACTCCAGCTTTACGCATAACTAATTTTTCTATACATATTTGTTTTATATATTTTGGCTAGTAAGACAAAAGAAGCAACTTGGACAAGATGAAAAGTTTTTTTTAATAATAATAATAACAGAATAATTTAAAAGAGAAAATGAAAACAGCCATTTAATGGCTAGCCACTCTTATTTGAGGATACCTGTCAACCAGGGTGGCTAGCTAATCCCTACTGCACAAGCCTGCTCAGGCACACTTGTGTTTATTCAACACCCACAGAGCCCATGTATGGTTTATACTGCAACTATGCTGAGCAGACCTTAGTTACTGTTTCTGGGGGAGAGCGCATTATCTGGCATGATCAACAGCCTGAACCCCAGCCAGGACACTGAAATCCTCGGTGACAATGACTTGTGACTTTGAGCTAGCACAGCCATCACTGACTCATCAAAGGGAGCTGCCTACCCAATTTTACTCACATGGTTTGGTGAACCTATGGTATGTTTTTCAGGCACTTTCCAAAGTTGCCACACACTGGGGTTGCCTCCTCCAGACTGATGATAACATCAACAAGTCACCATCTTGACAAATCGACCATGGCAGGATTCGGACCCAGGCTTTATGGTTAGAAAGTGATTATTCTAACCACTCGACCACATTCCCATATACAACCAAACTATAGCAAAACTTTGTACATAAAATTAGGTATGTATTTTTTAAATGCATCTTATATAAAATCAAATATAATAGTAAATATGAAATTGGTGTTATATGCAATCGTATATAATAGTAAATATCAATGAGCTTTCTTCAAGAGACAGATACTTGTTATATTTTCTTCTGGTACTAACAATTTATGCAAAGATCTAGATTAGCTTCCAATATAAATGAATGCAAGGTGGAATGAATGAATGAATTTGAGTTAGTGTTTTGTTTAACGGCATATCAACACCACTGTGGGTTATTTAATGCCCAAAATGTAGGGTTTTAAGGTATTTTTTTAATGTTCAGTTATAGTAAGAAGGTTGATTTAGTCAGATTTTGATGGAATTTCTTTTTTTATTTTAGAAACTGAAAATGTCTTGTAGTTTTGTATTCAAAAATGTATTTCTGATAAATTTTTTTTTCTTAAAAACTGTATTGCTGGTAATATTTTTGATTCAAAAATGTATATTTTTCTATAAAAGGCTATTTTTCTAGTTTCATAGTGTCTTGACTCCAGTTTGCGGGGGGGGGTTAACTATTTGCCCATAGCTGGGACCCTAACAGGTGCTACCACTCCAAGTCAGGGTGGACCTGGGAACAACAGCAATTAAGAGGTGGTTCCATGTTCCTCACAACTGCTCAATCAGAGACTTTATTACCGGATTCAGTTTATGGTCATACCCAGGACTGGAATGAATGAATGAAGAGGGCCATTAAAGAATGTAAATTAATGGCATTTGTAATGATCGTAAAGGATAATGCATTGGTTTGATCTGAGCATTATTTTACATTTCCTAAGAGTCTCCATCATGGATATGTTGTTGTGACCCAGTGAATATCACCTAAGAATGAGAAACTGGAGAGTCAAATTAAAATTCCAGTTGTATTCATTGCATTTCACTTATGCACAAATACACTTGGGAAAAGTACTAATCCGTTTCTTCTCTCTTTAGTTATGGTTTAAATAGCAGGACAGTTGGTTGGAAATTGGTCCACTGCAGAAAGAAATGGCAACCAACTGCAGGAAAACCTTCTACCAAGTCAGTCACGGTATCATGTATAACACTTAACTGACTGTTAACTCACCTGGAGGATACAGGGGTTTGCATCAACACCCCTACCTGTAAAAAGTTACTTGTCAATGACCTTTGCTCCATTGGGATTTTAAGAATAAATAAGAATATTCTTCTTTCAAGAAAGCACGTGGCCAGCTCACCTCTTGACAATGTTCCAATGATTTAGGTCTCTAAAAATTACTCTTCCTATGAAAGTATTGATGGCTATATCATTAAACAAATTAATCCTATGGCCAAATTTCCCAAAAAGTCCTATCTCTAAAATACCAATTGGATAGGTAAGCAGTTTAATCTCAAGGTTTTTTTTAGTGTTCTGATGATTTGGTCTCTAAAAATTACTCTTCCTATGAAAGTATTGATGGCTACATCATTAAACAAATTAATCCTATGGCCAAATTTCCCAAAAAGTCCTATCTCTAAAATACCAATTGGATAGGTAAGCAGTTTAATCTCAAGGTTTTTTTTAGTGTTCTGATGATTTGGTCTCTAAAAATTACTCTTCCTATGAAAGTATTGATGGCTACATCATTAAACAAATTAATCCTATGGCCAAATTTCCCAAAAAGTCCTATCTCTAAAATATCAATTGGATAGGTAAGCAGTTTAATCTCAAGGTTTTTTTTAGTGTTCTGATGATTTGGTCTCTAAAAATTACTCTTCCTATGAAAGTATTGATGGCTATATCATTAAACAAATTAATCCTATGGCCAAATTTCCCAAAAAGTCCTATCTCTAAAATACCAATTGGATAGGTAAGCAGTTTAATCTCAAGGTTTTTTTTAGTGTTCTGATGATTTGGTCTCTAAAAATTACTCTTCCTATGAAAGTATTGATGGCTACATCATTAAACAAATTAATCCTATGGCCAAATTTCCCAAAAAGTCCTATCTCTAAAATACCAATTGGATAGGTAAGCAGTTTAATCTCAAGGTTTTTTTAGTGTTCTGATGATTTGGTCTCTAAAAATTACTCTTCCTATGAAAGTATTGATGGCTACATCATTAAACAAATTAATCCTATGGCCAAATTTCCCAAAAAGTCCTATCTCTAAAATACCAATTGGATAGGTAAGCAGTTTAATCTCAAGGTTTTTTTAGTGTTCTGATGATTTGGTCTCTAAAAATTACTCTTCCTATGAAAGTATTGATGGCTACATCATTAAACAAATTAATCCTATGGCCAAATTTCCCAAAAAGTCCTATCTCTAAAATATCAATTGGATAGGTAAGCAGTTTAATCTCAAGGTTTTTTTTAGTGTTCTGATGATTTGGTCTCTAAAAATTACTCTTCCTATGAAAGTATTGATGGCTATATCATTAAACAAATTAATCCTATGGCCAAATTTTCCAAAAAGTCCTATCTCTGAAATACCAATTTAATGGGTAAGTTTTTATGTAAACAAACTCAAGACTTTTAAATTTTCTTTTTATTTCACTTGAGGAAGGAAGCCTGTCAATGATAATGTATTGGTTTGGTTTGACCATTAATTTACATTCTCTTAGGGTCTCTGTCTTTCCAGAAACACATGGCCAACTCACCCTTTCACAAAGTTCTTATCAAAGATCTAGAATTTCAAATGTGGTTCATCATGGCAAGTGAATTCTTCATACTTGATAGTTTGGTGTGACTCAATTTTCCAAACTCTCATCTAAAATTTGGCTTGTATCTGTAATGACACTTAAACAATATTTCTCTTTTTAATTTTTAAATTAAAAAGATAAATTATTTTAAATTAAAATTATTTTTTTAGGTTACAATCATTTTAATTTAAAAAAAGAAAGGAAAACAAACCAAATTCTCACTCAATCTTTGAGAAAAAAAATGAAATGAAAAAATATTGAAATAATTTTAAATAATAAATACTTTTAAATTAAAAAAAATAATTAAAAGAATAATTTTAAGAATAAATAATTTAAATAAAAAAATTAAATAAAAAAAATAGCAAGAAAGTTTCATTCTTTGTAGGTTCTCCATAAAATGGCTTTATGTCAAAACTGGGTTTAATTAATAAATATCTGCTGAAATAATTATAAAATATATTTTTTTAAAATACTAGCAGTATAGCCCGGCATTGCTTGGGTGTAATGAAAGCTTTAAAACTAATCCATGGTCCTGGAGCTCAGACTCTTTGGAAGTTGGCACGAAAGAATAAAAAGCAATAGTTGGTTCCATTTAAAGTGAAAACGTAGACTGAAAGAAAAATGAATGGATGTAAGTCAAATTTTGATTTCCTGGAATCGATATCAAATAAGTTTTTTTCATCATAAACTGAATTTTGAAGGCTAAATAAGTCCTCTGAGTAAATGGTATCATGGCTGAGACTAAGAATTACAATTATACCTACTTAGAGCCAAACCCAAAGCATAAACTAAAATAAAAGGGCTGAAAAAATACAGACATACAAGCAGATAAACAGACACACACACGAACATCTTGCCTTTTATATATATATATATATATATATATATATATATATAATATCGATTTTCTGCACTATGGTAAGAACTGCAACCTTGAAACTTCTGAATATTGTTTCTTATATCTTTGTCTATGAGTATATCAAATTTGATTAAAATCGGACCACTTCTGGTATAACCCAATTTTTCGATTATTGATTTTCGATATTTATCAGGGGTACCTCAACGCAAAACCTAGCTAAGAACACTCGCAGTCACTTATAGTACAACTGTGTAAATTTTCAAGAAAATCGGTTCAGCTGTTTCAGAGTCCATAGGTAATGGACACACACACACACACACACACACACACATACACACACACAGAGAGAAAAAGTTCCATTTATAAATAAGTTTAGATATTAATGTCCACCAAATACAAGGACCAAGGGCCACTTAATGCAGAGAATTACTGTGTGGTGTTGTATGACATTAAGAAAAGGAAAGTATTCTTTTCACTGGTTTTAATTAGAGTTTCATGTAGTTAAGATGGATGCATATTTCCCACCCAAGTGAAAAGTGATCAAGCCTAGGTTAAAAAAAGAAAAATAGCACTTTAAATGGTGATTTTCAAGGCATGTATGAACCTCCAATTTGAAACCCCATCTTCCACCTCCATTTTACTTCATGGTCTACTAAGTTCAATTTACTAAATCAAATAAACTGACTATTATAAAAAGCAAATGATTGTATTTCAGAAACAATCATTTTATGAACGGAGAGAAAGAGATATTATAAAAAATGCATAACAAAGACGCAAATGATTATATTTCAAAAACACTTTTATGAATGGAGAGAAAAATGTTTGCAGATGTGTTCCATTGTTTTTAATCAACAAACGTTTTCAGCATAATCTGAAAACGTTTGTTGATTAGAAACAATAGAACACAATTAGAAAATATCCTTTAGCATTTTAGTCAGTATTACTAATGAATTGTAAATTTTACAAAAGTCTTCTCCAGTCTTTTATCCTTTATTTCCTGTTTAGGACTGGGTTTCCAGTTCCTTCTACTCTAACTCTATATTTATAATGTCTCTGCCTAAACTCTGAAATTTTATTTCCTATTGATTGATATTTTTTATTTTTTTCTGCTCAATAGAAGTAGATAAGTATGCCTATCACCAATTTCACTTTCCTTCCCAATCTTTTGAACATGAGTAGAGGCTGTGATGATACTGACCGAGCAGAAGCGATGAACCAGATGTTTGCACTCTCACGACCAAAAAGCAAATGACCAATACTTGTCGATGAGCACCCCTGATTTGCGCAGATGTTCCGGTTGAAAATTAAAAATTAATTAAACATTAAATTTCCAGTTTGTGAGCATATGCAAACTTTATTTATCGGCCAATGGGAAGGCCTGAATCAAATATGGATATGAATTCCCAAATGAGCTGCTGCAATCCAAAAAGTTGAAATAAAAAGATCGAGACAGACAGACCGACCCACACAGACTGACTCGAGAGAGATGAGCATAATTAGTATCTCCCCTTAACCGATGTCAAGTGGCTTACTATGCTCGTCACCCTTACCTCTCTTTTCCTTCGTTGCTGTCTCAAAACTACTTACTGACCAAAGGAACGGATACATCAAAGACATTCCTTACTTACAATGCTCCCACATTCCTAAACATTAATTCTCTTTTCACCATTTATTGCCATGAACATTTTAACGTCCGTTGGACCCATATTTAAAGGATTACTTTAATTGTAAAAACCTTAATTGATATGTGTATATATAAAATGCTATTTCTCAACTCAGTTTGCCTTTCTTGGTTTATCAACATTTCTTTATGACTTATAGTGGGCTATCTACAACTAGGCCAAATTCCGTTAATCTGCAACAATATACAACTACCCTTCAAAAGAACACATCCCCACTATAAGGCTCTTACCAAAACAACATACATGATTATGAAAATGTTAAAAATGAAAAGAAAACAGTGAAATTCATCAACTCATGTTATTTAAAATTTGTAACATAATCCCAAACTAAAATAATTTATATATGAATTTACATTAAAAAATTTCAAGAACATCTTTTCCTCATATTTTTTATTAAACATTTGTGTTACTTGGCATCCTCCATAGCTTACCTAGACTTTTTGGCTAACTTGAATATTTTTTAGTGTCTCTTCAATTTAAACACTTTGAAAAAAACAATAATATTTTTGCTTTTGTATGTAAATTCTTGTTACAAAATAAAATCCTTACATTTGCCCTGATAAAAACTCTCAGAAGATGAAGCACTAAGATGAGTTTTCCTTTTGTCATTATTCATAAATGATTAAGTTAATTAAGTTAGATAAAATGTACTGAATATAAATTAATAATCTAAGAGACTCAAGCTGTATTCTCAAAATTTTGTTAGCTAATCTCAAAATTACCTTTTCAGTATTGTTCACACTCTCACTCTCTATCACCACTACAGTAACAGTAATTGACCTCTCACTATTTCAGCAATTTTTGCTTTCTGATTTGACCTAATTTATATCCCCTCTTCTCTGAAATAAAGATTAAACAGCTAAGACATAGTTAACAGACTGGACACATGCTTTGAATCAGAGATCACAGTTGGTTCCTAAGTGCTTGGTATATAAAATACTAGCAGTATAGCCCGGCGTTGCTCGAGTGTAATGAAAGCTTTAAAACTAATCCATGGTCCTGGAGCTCAGACTCTTTGGACATTGGCACAAAAGACTAAAAAGCAATAGTTGTCTCCAATTAAAGCAAAACAGTAGACTGAAAGAAAAATGAATGGATGTAAGTCAAATTTTGATTTCCTGGAATCGATAACAAATAAGTTTTTTTCATCATAAACTGAATTTTAAAGGCTAAATAAGTCCTCTGAGTAAATGGTATCATGGCTGAGACTAAGAACTACAATTATACCTACTTAGAGCCAAACCCGAAGCAAAAACTAAAATAAAAGGGCTGAAAAAAATACAGACATACAGGCAGATAAACAGACACACACACAAACATCTTGCCTTTTATATATATTATTGATTTTCTGCACTATTGTAAGAACTGCAACCTTGAAACTTCTGAATATTGTTTCTTATGTCTTTGTCTATGAGTGTATCAAATTTGATTAAAATCTGACCACTCCTTCTATAACCCGATTTTTTCGATTATCGATTTTCGATATTTATCAGGGGTACCTCAACACAAAACCTAGCTGAGAACACTCGCAGATGCTTATAGTACAACTGTGTAAATTTTCAAGAAAATTGGTTCAGCCATTTCGGAGCCTATAGGTAATGGACACACACACACACACACACACACACACAGTTCCATTTCTAAATAAATTTAGATATTTACAATTTTCTAATGTAAATAGAATAGTTGACCTTTCACTATTTCAGTAATTTCTTCTTTCTGCTTTGATCTAATTTATAACCCCTCTTCTTTGAAATAAAGATTAAACAGCTAAGACATCGTTGACAGATTGAACACACACTTTGAAACAGAGATCCTAGTTGGTTCCTAGCTGATTAGCATATAAATTATCTTCACAGAAAAGTCCGATCTCGTGTCACATCCTGTCTCAGTGAGGGGACTCAGGGTAAATATCCAAAGTTCTGCATGCACTCAACCTTGTCAAACTCTCTGCTTTTGGGCAGAGAGGAACCTAAACGAGGCTAAGTCAATGAGCAGAGTCTCATCTAGGAAAAAGTAGACAAAACCCAATCCCACTTATGCAAGGTCTGGGGAATTTTTATATGAGCATACTTGCATTACTCTACATTAAAAATTGACCTTGTGTTACATTCCACCTTTTGTGAGGAGAGCTCAGCTAAATAACCACATAAACTTGAAAGTGTCAGTTGAGCTGTCTTCAAATAGAGAAAGATTCAGTAGGACTCAGTCTGCAGACTGTGACTTGAGTGAAAAAGACAGATTTTTGCCTTAGTCAAATATCAGAGCTGCAGACAGAGACATCACTGAGAAAAATAGACAGTCTTTGTGCCTAATCCCACATAGACAGGACATGATTTCACTTATGTGTGAATTTTTATTTGAGCCTACATCCTCTGAATGCCCCACATTAAAAACCAACTTTGTGTCGCATCCTGCCTTTTATGGGGAGTCAGTCAGTTAAGTGCCATACGTGATACACCCTTGGGCTATCGTGTCTCAAAAGAGACATGACTGACTGGGTTAAAGATTATCCCATCAGAGTACATACTACAGGCCCTTGATGAGTCTGACGAGGCTCGCGCAGTTGCTCTGGACATCTCTAAGGCTTTTGACAGGGTTTGGCACTCTGGCCTCCTATGCAAACTACGGGGTTACGGTATTACCGGTCGCCTGCTTGACCTAATCCAATCTTTTCTAAATAACCGCAAAATGAAGGTTGTTATGAATGGGCGTACCTCTTCATCCTACAGCACGAATGCTGGTGTCCCACAGGGCTCTATCCAGGGCCCGATGCTCTTTCATCAACAACCTCCCAGATGAGCTCAAGTCCCAAGTAGGCATCTACGCAGATGACACTACAATATACTCCCGAACCAGTAAGAAACCTGTCGTGGTGGACAGACATAATCTCGATGCTGACCTTGAACGGGATCTACACTCTGTGGTGAACTGGAGCAAGAAGTGGCTTGTCAACTTCAATTTGTCTAAGACCAAGCTATTGTCTGTCAACCATTACAGGCAACCTCTCCTGCCTCCCATAAGCATGGACCCAGTGATTCTCCCGGAGAGCAATACACTACGCCTCCTCGGACTTACCCTGTCCTCAGACTTCAAACGGAACCACTATATTGAATCCATAGCAAAATCTACTGCTAAGAAGGTTGGGTCACTATGTCGATCCAGGATGTTTTTTCCGCCTAAATCCATCCTGCATATATTCAAGTCAACCATCCGTCCGTGCATGGAGTACTGCTGCCATTTATGGTCAGGCGCTCCTGCCATTCTCCTCTGTGTTCTTGACAGGCTCCAAAGGAGAGTTTGTAATGTGATAGGTACTGATCTGGTGGCTCGACTGCAGCCACTTCCCCACCGTCGAAATGTGGCCTCCCTTTGTCTGTTCTATAAATACTTTCATGGTTTCTGCTCGGACGAACTTAAGTCACTGGTGCCTCCTCAACAGGTGTTTACTCGTGCAACCAGACTGGCAACTGGGTCCCACCCATTCACAGTCAGGTTAGCCAAATGCAGACGACAATTCTACTCCTGCAGCTTCTTCTCTTGCACTTCCCGCCTGTGGAACTCGCTCCCGTATTCTTGCTTTCCTGACGGCTACAACCTCCAGAAATTTAAATGCAAAGTCAATACTCATCTACTAACCACTGGACTCTAGCTCTTTCCCCACCCCCGTATAACCTTCCCTTCTCTCCACCTATGTATCTGTCATCGCACCTGCTTTCTCAGCTTTCTATTGCTCCTTTCTAACTAGTTTGTACTCCTCACTCTTTTCTAATCAATCTTTTTACAGTTATGTAGCCCCCTGCACATCAGTGGCATTTCTGCCTTGCTCGGATGAAATGATTAAAAAAAAAAAAACAGTATGTTGCCATTACTTTCTGGGGAGTACTCAGGTAAATAACCAGTGTTCTACTCAAACAAAAACTGTCGGTCGAGCTCTCTGTCTTTGAGCATTGAAACTCAGTCTATGGACAGAGACTTGGCTGAGAAGAATAGAGGGGGTGTAGTGCTTGATACCGCATATGCAGGGACTGTGTAAATTTTGATTCTTGGCTCGAATGTCCATGCCCAGGTTCCCTATGTAAAGCCAGACCTTGTGTCGCATACTGTCTTAGTGAGGAGTTATTGAGTAAATACACAGAGTTCTGTTTGAACTTGAGCTTGTCAAACTCTCTGCCTGAGAGCAATGTATATGGGCAGAGGAAAAATAGACAAGAAAACACTCCTGCATATGTGGCGTCTGGGTGATTTGTCCAGAGTATATGCACTCAGGAACTTGACCTTGTGTCACATCCTGCCTTGTGCAGAGGACTTGGGTAAATATCGAGAGTTTTGAGAGAGTGTTTGTTAGAGTATCGTTGGAGTCAGTTGTGATGTAACATTATGATCATTAATTGTGAATTATAACAATGGCGACAAGGAATCAACACAGTAGGAAAATATATCTTTTCTGTTGCAACACACATAATAACAATGAGCATTAGAAACACATTTAAGTAATTTTCTTTGCTGGACATAAAAAAAATAAAAAACAATAAATCTTCTTAAATGTAGAATTATTAGCCCAAGTTGTAAAAATACGACAATAACAACAGCAACAACAGTAGCTGTTGGAACTCCAGAACCAACAACAAAAGTTAATTGAAATAATTAAGAAGAAAACATAAAATTCTCTAATTTCTTCACCCTCGACGCTGTGGCAAATGCCATAACTGAATTCACATACAATTTAGACAGTGGAATTACCTTTTCTGCTTATTTTAAAACATACAAACAAATTTACAGAAAAAAAAATGCAGTGACTGGGAATAGGAAAAAAAAACAAGACTTTTGTTGCAAAAGTTCACACCAGCAGAACAGGAAAAAAGCTGTAATTTTGTACGACCGAGAAAACCATGAGAAATTTCCTTTGAAGAAACGGTAAATATTCTGACTAAAATTTTTTACGAGAAAAGTTTGCTATTCAATATTCATTGAAAGTGTATGAATCTAACAAAAAAAGGAGACAAAGATTCTATATGCTGGAATCATTAACAAGGAGTATGAAAGACACAAATTAAACACTCAGGATATGTTTAAGTGATTAATTTTTATTCAAGGATTAACAACAAAAAAAAAAAAAATAAATGCTAGAATCGTAAAGAAACTGGAACAGAATAAAAAATTACCACTACAAGAAATATCAAACAAATGTAAGAGAATCCTATATCTGAGATGTGATAAGGATGAAACTAAAGAAAAAGAATGCACATATATACGAGAAAAATAAAAATTAATCTGTGTTTCAAATGTGAACGGTTACATCTTGGGGGTGACTGTCCTGTTAAGAATTTAAAGTGTAACAAGTGTGGATTTGGTTTCATTTGTTTTACGGCATATCAACATCTCAATGGGTCATTTAATGCAGACAAAATTTTTACAATAGATTTATATGAATAGAATATACTTTCTTTGAAAAGTGGGTTTCGTTGAGAGTCAGATTTATTGCTGGTAATATTTTCGACGACATTTTTATTGGTAACATTTCCCCTCAAAAATGCATCCCAGCCAGCAACATTCTTCCCTCAAAAACGTACCTCTGCCGCCAACATCTTTCCTTCAAAAACGCTTGCTAGTAACACCCCTTATTCAAAAACGTTTTGTTGGTAATACCCTTCATTCAAAAAAGCCCTGTTGGTAATTAAATTTTTCATTCCAAAATTTTTTTGTTGATTAATACTTTTTGTTGGTAAATAGCATTTTGACCCTGGTTTGGAGGTTAACTATTTACCCATAGCTGGGACCCTAACAGGTGCTACCATTCCGAGTCAGGGTGGACCTGGAAACAACAACAATTAGGAGGTGGTTCCATGCTCCTCACAACCTCCCAATCAGAGGCCTTGCTGCTGGAAATTTGTAAGTTTACGGTCATACCCAGGACTGTAACAGGTGTGGAAAGTAGAACATAAAATGTCTCACTGTAAAAGTAAAGTAAGGAAAAGTTCTCACAGAAAAGATTTCATACACAGCTTTGAGATGGAAAAAATAATTACATAAAACCAAAGAATATTTGTGTATGTGAAAATTGATAATGGGGATGTAGTGAGATCATAGTAATTAACCATATAACAAACAGAAAGCCTATACTAAAAAAAACTTCGAAAATCGCACATGGCATGTGGAGTGAAAAATTATTTGCTATTTGTGAAATGACATGCTGTTATGGTGCCCTATCTACATTGGAATGAGCTCTTCCTCCTTCATAAATAGTAACCTGCAGGACTTCCTAGGGAGGAAGTCAAGACGCAGTGTAATTTGACAGTTCGGACGGACATTTCAATCTACTGACAAATAACACTCTTACCTTTGGTATAAATATGTTCTGGGGCTTACAGCCTATCATGTTGAATACACCAGTTCTCGCTCAATCACTGAAGTTAAACAACGTTGAGCCTGGTCAGTACTTAGATGGGTGACCGCTTGGGAATACCAGGTGCTGTAAGCGTTTAGTGACGGATGTGCATTGTGGTGCAGTGGATATTGGCTCGCAAAGAGAAATCGGTGAACCGAGTTTGAATTCCAGTTGAATACCCTGCATTCACTTAAGCGCTGGTACTCTTGGGAAAGCTTAGTGTTTGCAACATTATCCTTGTGACCATGAGGTCATACCTGGCAAGAATAGAGAAGGGATTGTGTCATATCTGAGTATTTAAAGCATTATCCTTCTTGGCAAAAGACCATAACTGGTGGAAATAGAGAAGTGATGTGATGGGTTCATAGTTGGGTGTTTACAACATTAGCCTTCTGACCATTAGACCATACCTGTTAGGAATAGGGAAGTGATGGATTTATAGCTGAGAGTTTAAAACATTAGCCTTCTGATCATTGGTTAAAGAAGCATCTGTCCTGCAGGCAGTGGTTAAACAGTATTGGTGACAATATGGCTGATGTTCATCAGGGTAACTATTGGTATTTTATCCAGACCAAGTGCTTTCTTAGAATCAAGGCTTATAATAGATTGGAAATAACAGGGCTGTTGTTCATCAAGACAACTCCTGGAATATAATCCAGACCAGTAACTTTCCTAATAGTTTGGAAATAACAGAGCTGATATTTGTCAGAATAATTATTGGATTTTTATCCAGACTAATTCCTTCCTAAGAGCCAAGGTGTTTAATAAATTTGAAATACCATTGCTGATGTCAGTCAGAACAATTATTAGGATTTTATGAGAATAAATAGCTTTATTAAAGACAAGGATTTTGATAGATTATAGATAACAGTGCTGATGTCTGTCAAAAAAATATTTTGGATTTTATCACAACCAATAGCTTTAATAAAGTCAAGGTTTTTAATAGATTGGAGATAACAGTGCTGATGACTGTCAGAAAAATATTTGGGATTTTATCACAACCAATAGCTTTATTAAAGTCAAGGTTTTTAATAGATTGGAGATAACAGTGCTGATATCTGTCAGAACAATTATTTGGATTTTATCACAACTAATAGCTTTATTAAAATCAAGGTTTTTAATAGATTGGAGATAACAGTGCTGATGTCTGTCAGAACAATATTTGGGATTTTACCACAACCAATAGCTTTATTAAAATCAAGGTTTTTAATAGATTGGAGATAACAGTGCTGATATCTGTCAGAACAATTATTTGGATTTTATCACAACTAATAGGTTTATTAAAATCAAGGTTTTTAATAGATTGGAGATAACAGTGCTGATGTCTGTCAGAACAATATTTGGGATTTTACCACAACCAATAGCTTTATTAAAATCAAGGTTTTTAATAGATTGGAGATAACAGTGCTGATATCTGTCAGAACAATATTTGGGATTTTACCACAACCAATAGCTTTATTATAGTCAAGGTTTTTAATAGATTGGAGATAACAGAGCTGATATCTATCAGAACAATTATTTGGATTTTATCACAACTAATAGGTTTATTAAAATCAAGGTTTTTAATAGATTGGAGATAACAGTGCTGATGTCTGTCAGAAAAATATTTGGGATTTTACCACAACCAATAGCTTTATTAAAGTCAAGGTTTTTAATAGATTGGAGATAACAGTGCTGATATCTGTCAGAACAATTATTTGGATTTTATCACAACTAATAGCTTTATTAAAACCAAGGTTTTTAATAGATTGGAGATAACAGTGCTGATGTTTGTCAGAACAATATTTGGGATTTTACCACAACCAATAGCTTTATTAAAATCAAGGTTTTTAATAGATTGGAGATAACAGTGCTGATGTCTCTCAGAACAATTATTTGGATTTTACCACAACCAATAGCTTTATTAAAATCAAGGTTTTTAATAGATTGGAGATAACAGTGCTGATGACTGTCAGAACAATATTTGGGATTTTATCACAACCAATAGCTTTATTAAAGTCAAGGTTTTTAATAGATTGGAGATAACAGTGCTGATATCTGTCAGAAGAATTATTTGGATTTTATCACAACCAATAGGTTTATTAAAATCAAGGTTTTTAATAGATTGGAGATAACAGTGCTGACGCCTGTCAGAACAATATTTGGGATTTTACCACAACCAATAGCTTTATTAAAGTCAAGGTTTTTAATAGATTGGAGATAACAGTGCTGATATCTGTCAGAACAATTATTTGGATTTTATCACAACTAATAGCTTTATTAAAATCAAGGTTTTTAATAGATTGGAGATAACAGTGCTGATGTCTGTCAGAACAATATTTGGGATTTTACCACAACCAATAGCTTTATTAAAATCAAGGTTTTTAATAGATTGGAGATAACAGTGCTGATGTTTGTCAGAACAATATTTGGGATTTTACCACAAACAATAGCTTTATTAAAATCAAGGTTTTTAATAGATTGGAGATAACAGTGCTGATGTCTGTCAGAACAATTATTTGGATTTTACCACAACCAATAGCTTTATTAAAATCAAGGTTTTTAATAGATTGGAGATAACAGTGCTGATGTCTGTCAGAACAATATTTGGGATTTTATCACAACCAATAGCTTTATTAAAGTCAAGGTTTTTAATAGATTGGAGATAACAGTGCTGATATCTGTCAGAAGAATTATTTGGATTTTATCACAACTAATAGGTTTATTAAAATCAAGGTTTTTAATAGATTGGAGATAACAGTGCTGATGTCTGTCAGAACAATATTTGGGATTTTACCGCAACCAATAGCTTTATTAAAGACAAGGTTTTTAATAGATTGGAGATAGCAGTGCTGATATCTGTCAGAACAATTATTTGGATTTTATCACAACTAATAGCTTTATTAAAATCAAGGTTTTTAATAGATTGGAGATAACAGTGCTGATGTCTGTCAGAACAATATTTGGGATTTTACCACAACCAATAGCTTTATTAAAATCAAGGTTTTTAATAGATTGGAGATAACAGTGCTGATATCTGTCAGAACAATTATTTGGATTTTACTACAATCAATAGCTTTATTAAAATCAAGGTTTTTAATAGATTGGAGATAACAGTGCTGATGTCTGTCAGAACAATATTTGGGATTTTACCACAACCAATAGCTTTATTAAAGTCAAGGTTTTTAATAGATTGGAGATAACAGTGCTTATATCAGTCAGAACAATTATTTGGATTTTAGCACAACTAATAGCTTTATTAAAATCAAGGTTTTTAATAGATTGGAGATAACAGTGCTGATATCTGTCAGAACAATTATTTGGATTTTATCACAACTAATAGCTTTATTAAAATCAATGTTTTTAATAGATTGGAGATAACAGTGCTGATATCTGTCAGAACAATTATTTGGATTTTACTACAATCAATAGCTTTATTAAAATCAACGTTTTTAATAGATTGGAGATAACAGTGCTGATGTTTGTCAGAACAATATTTGAGATTTTACCACAACCAATAGCTTTATTAAAATCAAGGTTTTTAATAGATTGGAGATAACAGTGCTGATGTCTCTCAGAACAATTATTTGGATTTTACCCCAACCAATAGCTTTATTAAAATCAAGGTTTTTAATAGATTGGAGATAACAGTGCTGATGTCTGTCAGAACAATATTTGGGATTTTATCACAACCAATAGCTTTATTAAAGTCAAGGTTTTTAATAGATTGGAGATAACAGTGCTGATATCTGTCAGAAGAATTATTTGGATTTTATCACAACCAATAGGTTTATTAAAGTCAAGGTTTTTAATAGATTGGAGATAACAGCGCTGATATCTGTCAGAACAATTGTTTGGATTTTATCACAACTAATAGCTTTATTAAAATCAAGGTTTTTAATAGATTGGAGATAACAGTGCTGATGTCTGTCAGAACAATATTTGGGATTTTACCACAACCAATAGCTTTATTAAAATCAAGGTTTTTAATAGATTGGAGATAACAGTGCTGATGTTTGTCAGAACAATATTTGGGATTTTACCACAAACAATAGCTTTATTAAAATCAAGGTTTTTAATAGATTGGAGATAACAGTGCTGATGTCTGTCAGAACAATTATTTGGATTTTACCACAACCAATAGCTTTATTAAAATCAAGGTTTTTAATAGATTGGAGATAACAGTGCTGATGTCTGTCAGAACAATATTTGGGATTTTACCACAACCAATAGCTTTATTAAAATCAAGGTTTTTAATAGATTGGAGATAACAGTGCTGATGTCTGTCAGAACAATTATTTGGATTTTACCACAACCAATAGCTTTATTAAAATCAAGGTTTTTAATAGATTGGAGATAACAGTGCTGATGTCTGTCAGAACAATATTTGGGATTTTACCGCAACCAATAGCTTTATTAAAGTCAAGGTTTTTAATAGATTGGAGATAACAGTGCTGATATCTGTCAGAACAATTATTTGGATTTTATCACAACTAATAGCTTTATTAAAATCAAGGTTTTTAATAGATTGGAGATAACAGTGCTGATATCTGTCAGAACAATTATTTGGATTTTACTACAATCAATAGCTTTATTAAAATCAAGGTTTTTAATAGATTGGAGATAACAGTGCTGATGTCTGTCAGAACAATATTTGGGATTTTACCACAACCAATAGCTTTATTAAAGTCAAGGTTTTTAATAGATTGGAGATAACAGTGCTTATATCAGTCAGAACAATTATTTGGATTTTATCACAACTAATAGCTTTATTAAAATCAAGGTTTTTAATAGATTGGAGATAACAGTGCTGATATCTGTCAGAACAATTATTTGGATTTTATCACAAATAATAGCTTTATTAAAATCAAGGTTTTTAATAGATTGGAGATAACAGTGCTGATATCTGTCAGAACAATTTTTGGATTTTACTACAAACAATAGCTTTATTAAAATCAAGGTTTTTAATAGATTGGAGATAACAGTGCTGATGTCTGTCAGAACAATATTTGGGATTTTACCACAACCAATAGCTTTATTAAAATCAAGGTTTTTAATAGATTGGAGATAACAGTGCTGATGTCTGTCAGAACAATTATTTGTGATTTTATCACAACCAATAGCTTTATTAAAGTCAAGGATTTTAATAGATTGGAGATAACAGTGCTGATATCTGTCAGAACAATTATTTGGATTTTATCACAACTAATAGCTTTATTAAAATCAAGGTTTTTAATAGATTGGAGATAACAGTGCTGATGTCTGTCAGAACAATATTTGGAATTTTACCACAACCAATAGCTTTATTAAAGTCAAGGTTTTTAATAGATTGGAGATAACAGTGCTGATATCTGTCAGAACAATTATTTGGATTTTACCACAACCAATAGCTTTATTAAAATCAAGGTTTTTAATAGATTGGAGATAACAGTGCTGATGTCTGTCAGAACAATTATTTGTGATTTTATCACAACCAATAGCTTTATTAAAGTCAAGGATTTTAATAGATTGGAGATAACAGTGCTGATATCTGTCAGAACAATTATTTGGATTTTATCACAACTAATAGCTTTATTAAAATCAAGGTTTTTAATAGATTGGAGATAACAGTGCTGATGTCCGTCAGAACAATATTTGGGATTTTACTACAACCAATAGCTTTATTAAAATCAAGGTTTTTAATAGATTGGATATAACAGTGCTGATGTCTGTCAGAAGAATTATTTGGATTTTATCACAACTAATAGCTTTATTAAAATCAAGGTTTTTAATAGATTGGAGATAACAGTGCTGATGTCTGTCAGAACAATATTTGGGATTTTACCATAACCAATAGCTTTATTAAAATCAAGGTTTTTAATAGATTGGAGATAACAGTGCTGATATCTGTCAGAACAATTATTTGGATTTTACCACAACCAATAGCTTTATTAAAATCAAGGTTTTTAATAGATTGGAGATAACAGTGCTGATGTCTGTCAGAACAATTATTTGTGATTTTATCACAACCAATAGCTTTATTAAAGTCAAGGATTTTAATAGATTGGAGATAACAGTGCTGATATCTGTCAGAACAATTATTTGGATTTTATCACAACTAATAGCTTTATTAAAATCAAGGTTTTTAATAGATTGGAGATAACAGTGCTGATGTCTGTCAGAACAATATTTGGGATTTTACTACAACCAATAGCTTTATTAAAATCAAGGTTTTTAATAGATTGGATATAACAGTGCTGATGTCTGTCAGAAGAATTATTTGGATTTTATCACAACTAATAGCTTTATTAAAATCAAGGTTTTTAATAGATTGGAGATAACAGTGCTGATGTCTGTCAGAACAATATTTGGGATTTTACCATAACCAATAGCTTTATTAAAATCAAGGTTTTTAATAGATTGGAGATAACAGTGCTGATATCTGTCAGAACAATTATTTGGATTTTATGACAATAAATAGCTTTATTAAAGTCAAGGATTTTGATAGATTATAGATAACTGTGTTGATGTCTGTCAGAACAATATTTGGGATTTTACCACAACCAATGGCTTTATTAAAGTCAAGGTTTTTAATAGATTGGAGATAACAGTGCTGATATCTGTCAGAACAATTATTTGGATTTTACTACAATCAATAGCTTTATTAAAATCAAGGTTTTTAATAGATTGGAGATAACAGTGCTGATGTCTGTCAGAACCATATTTGGGATTTTACCACAACCAATAGCTTTATTAAAATCAAGGTTTTTAATAGATTGGAGATAACAGTGCTGATGTCTGTCAGAACAATTATTTGTGATTTTATCACAACCAATAGCTTTATTAAAGTCAAGGATTTTAATAGATTGGAGATAACAGTGCTGATATCTGTCAGAACAATTATTTGGATTTTATCACAACTAATAGCTTTATTAAAATCAAGGTTTTTAATAGATTGGAGATAACAGTGCTGATGTCTGTCAGAACAATATTTGGAATTTTACCACAACCAATAGCTTTATTAAAGTCAAGGTTTTTAATAGATTGGAGATAACAGTGCTGATATCTGTCAGAACAATTATTTGGATTTTACCACAACCAATAGCTTTATTAAAATCAAGGTTTTTAATAGATTGGAGATAACAGTGCTGATGTCTCTCAGAACAATTATTTGTGATTTTATCACAACCAATAGCTTTATTAAAGTCAAGGATTTTAATAGATTGGAGATAACAGTGCTGATATCTGTCAGAACAATTATTTGGATTTTATCACAACTAATAGCTTTATTAAAATCAAGGTTTTTAATAGATTGGAGATAACAGTGCTGATGTCTGTCAGAACAATATTTGGGATTTTACTACAACCAATAGCTTTATTAAAATCAAGGTTTTTAATAGATTGGATATAACAGTGCTGATGTCTGTCAGAAGAATTATTTGGATTTTATCACAACTAATAGCTTTATTAAAATCAAGGTTTTTAATAGATTGGAGATAACAGTGCTGATGTCTGTCAGAACAATATTTGGGATTTTACCATAACCAATAGCTTTATTAAAATCAAGGTTTTTAATAGATTGGAGATAACAGTGCTGATATCTGTCAGAACAATTATTTGGATTTTATGACAATAAATAGCTTTATTTAAGTCAAGGATTTTGATAGATTATAGATAACTGTGTTGATGTCTGTCAGAACAATATTTGGGATTTTACCACAACCAATAGCTTTATTAAAGTCAAGGTTTTTAATAGATTGGAGATAACAGTGCTTATATCTGTCAAAACAATTATTTGGATTTTACTACAATCAATAGCTTTATTAAAATCAAGGTTTTTAATAGATTGGAGATAACAGTGCTGATGTCTGTCAGAACAATATTTGGGATTTTACCACAACCAATAGCTTTATTAAAATCAAGGTTTTTAATAGATTGAAGATAACAGTGCTGATATCAGTCAGAACAATTATTTGGATTTTATCACAACTAATAGCTTTATTAAAATCAAGGTTTTAATAGATTGGAAGATAACAGTGCTGATGATATCTGTCAGAACAATTATTTGGATTTTACTACAATCCAATAGCTTTATTAAAATCAAGGTTTTTAATATAGATTGGAGATAACAGTGCTGATGTCTGTCAGAACAATATTTGAAGTTTACCACAACCAATAGCTTTATTAAAATCGAGGTTTTTAATAGATTGGAGATAACAGTACTGATGTCTGTCAGAACAATTATTTGTGATTTTTTTATCACAACCAATAGCTATTAAAGTCAAGGATTTTAATAGATTGGAATAACAGTGCTGATATCTGTCAGAACAATTATTTGGATTTTTATCACAACTAATAGCTTTATTAAAATCAAAAGGTTTTTTAATAGATTGGAGATAACAGTGCTGATGTCTGTCAGAACAATATTTGGGATTTTACTACGACAATAGCTTTATTAAAATCAAGGTTTAATAATTGAATATAACAGTGTGATATCTGTCAGAAAATTATTTGATTTATCACAACTAACAAGCTTTATTAAAATCAAGGTTTTTAATAGATTGGAGATGACAGTGCTGATGTCTGTCAGAACAATATTTAAGGATTTACCATAACCAATAGCTTTATTAAAAATCAAGGTTTTTAATAGATTGGAATAACAGTGCTGATATCTGTCGAAACAATTATTTGGATTTTACGGCAATAAATAGCTATTAAAGTCAAGGATTTTGATAGATTATAGATAACTGTGTTGATGTCTGTCAGAACAACTGTTGGGATTTATTATAACCAATAGCTTTATTAAAATCAAGGTTTTGTAGATTGGAGATAACAGTGCTGATGTCTGTCAGAAGAATATTTGGGATACCTCCCCCAACCAATAGCTTTATTAAAGTCAAGGTTTTTAATAGATTGGAGATAACGGTGCATTATCATATTCGAACAATTGTTGGATTTTACCGCAACCAATAGCTTTATTAAAATCAAGGTTTTTAATAGATTGGAGATATGGTGTTGATGTCTGTCAGAACAAAGATTATTTGTGATTTTATCACCGCCAATAGCACTGATAAGAGGTAAGGGATTTTAATGAATTGCAGATAATGGCAGTGCTGATATGTCAGAACAATTATTTGGATTTTATCACAACTAATAGCTTTATTAAAATCAAGGTTTTTAATAGATTGGAATAACAGTGCTGATGTCTTATTCAGAACAATATTTGGGATTTTACCACAACCAATAGCTTTATTAAAGTCAAGGTTTTTAATAGATTGGAGGATAACAGTGCTGATATCTGTCAGAACAATTATTGGATTTTACGCCACAACCAATAGCTTTATTAAAATCAGGTTGTAACAAGTTGGAATAACGATTATGATGTCTGTCAGAACAAGATTTGGGATTTTACTACAAACAATAGCTTTATTAAAATCAAGGTTTTTAATAGATTGGATATAACAGTGCTGATATCTGTCAGAAGAATTATTTGGATTTTATCACAACTAATAGCTTTATTAAAATCAAGGTTTTTAATAGATTGAAGATAACAGTGCTGATGTCTGTCAGAACAATATTTGGGATTTTACCATAACCAATAGCTTTATTAAAATCAAGGTTTTTAATAGATTGGAGATAACAGTGCTGATATCTGTCAGAACAATTATTTGGATTTTATGACAATAAATAGCTTTATTAAAGTCAAGGATTTTGATAGATTATAGATAACTGTGTTGATGTCTGTCAGAACAACTATTGGGATTTTATTATAAACAATAGCTTTATTAAAATCAAGGTTTTTAATAGATTGGAGATAACAGTGCTGATGTCTGTCAGAAGAATATTTGGGATTTTATCACAACCAATAGCTTTATTAAAGTCAAGGTTTTTAATAGATTGGAGATAACAGTGCTGATATCTGTCAGAACAATTATTTGGATTTTATCACAACTATTAGGTTTATTAAAATCAAGGTTTTTAATAGATTGGAGATAACAGTGCTGATGTCTGTCAGAACAATATTTGGGATTTTACCACAACCAATAGCTTTATTAAAATCAAGGTTTTTAATAGATTGGAGATAACAGTGCTGATGTCTGTCAGAACAATATTTGTGATTTTATCACAACCAATAGCTTTATTAAAGTCAAGGTTTTTAATAGATTGGAGATAACAGTGCTGATATCTGTCAGAACAATTATTTGGATTTTATCACAACTGATAGCTTTATTAAAATCAAGGTTTTCAATAGATTGGAGATAACAGTGCTGATGTCTGTCAGAACAATATTTGGGATTTTACCACAACGAATAGCTTTATTAAAGTCGAGGTTTTTAATAGATTGGAGATAACAGTGCTGATGTCTGTCAGAACAATATTTGGGATATTACCGCAACCATTAGCTTTATTAAAATCAAGGTTTTTAATAAATTGGAGATAACAGTGCTGATATCTGTCAAAACAATTATTTGGATTTTATCACAACTAATAGCTTTATTAAAATCAAGGTTTTTAATAGATTGCAGATAACAGTGCTGATATCTGTCAGAACAATTATTTGGATTTTACTACACTCAATAGCTTTATTAAAATCAAGGTTTTTAATAGATTGGAGATAACAGTGCTGATGTCTGTCAGAACAATATTTGGGATTTTACCACAACCAATAGCTTTATTAAAATCAAGGTTTTTAATAGATTGGAGATAACAGTGCTGATGTCTGTCATAACAATTATTTGTGATTTTATCACAACCAATAGCTTTATTAAAGTCAAGGTTTTTAATAGATTGGAGATAACAGTGCTGATATCTGTCAGAACAATTATTTGGATTTTATCACAACTAATAGCTTTATTAAAATCAAGGTTTTTAATAGATTGGAGATAACAGTGCTGATGTCTGTCAGAACAATATTTGGAATTTTACCACAACCAATAGCTTTATTAAAGTCAAGGTTTTTAATAGATTGGAGATAACAGTGCTGATATCTGTCAGAACAATTATTTGGATTTTACCACAACCAATAGCTTTATTAAAATCAAGGTTTTTAATAGATTGGAGATAACAGTGCTGATGTCTGTCAGAACAATATTTGAAATTTTACTACAACCAATAGCTTTATTAAAATCAAGGTTTTTAATAGATTGGATATAACAATGCTGATATCTGTCAGAAGAATTATTTGGATTTTATCACAACTAATAGCTTTATTAAAATCAAGGTTTTTAATAGATTGGAGATAACAGTGCTGATATCTGTCAGAACAATTATTTGGATTTTATGACAATAAATAGGTTTATTAAAGTCAAGGATTTTGATAGATTATAGATAACTGTGTTGATGTCTGTCAGAACAACTATTGGGATTTTATTATAACCAATAGCTTTATTAAAATCAAGGTTTTTAATAGATTGGAGATAACAGTGCTGATGTCTGTCAAAAAAATATTTTGGATTTTATCACAACCAATAGCTCTAATAAAGTCAAAGTTTTTAATAGATTGGAGATAACAGTGCTGATATCTGTCAGAACAATTATTTGGATTTTATCACAACTTATAGCTTTATTAAAATCAAGGTTTTTAATAGATTGGAGATAACAGTGCTGATGTCTGTCAGAACAATATTTGGGATTTTACCACAACCAATAGCTTTATTAAAATCAAGGTTTTTAATAGATTGGAGATAACAGTGCTGATATCTGTCAGAACAATTATTTGGATTTTATCACAATTAATAGCTTTATTAAAATCAAGGTTTTTAATAGATTGGAGATAACAGTGCTGATGTCTGTCAGAACAATATTTGGGATTTTATCACAACCAATAGCTTTATTAATGTCAAGGTTTTTAATAGATTGGAGATAACAGTGCTGATATCTGTCAGAACAATTATTTGGATTTTATCACAACTAATAGGTTTATTAAAATCAAGGTATTTAATAGACTGGAGATAACAGTGCTGATGTCTGTCTGAACAATATTTGGGATTTTACCACAACCAATAGCTTTATTAAAATCAAGGTTTTTAATAGATTGGAGATAACAGTGCTGATGTCTGTCAGAACAATATTTGTGATTTTATCACAACCAATAGCTTTATTAAAATCAAGGTTTTTAATAGATTGGAGATAACAGTGCTGATATCTGTCAGAACAATTATTTGGATTTTATCACAACTAATAGCTTTATTAAAATCAAGGTTTTCAATAGATTGGAGATAACAGTGCTGATGTCTGTCAGAACAATATTTGGGATTTTACCACAACCAATAGCTTTAGTAAAGTCAAGGTTTTTAATAGATTGGAGATAACAGTGCTGATGTTTGTCAGAACAATATTTGGGATTTTACCGCAACCATTAGCTTTATTAAAATCAAGGTTTTTAATAGATTGGAGATAACAGTGCTGATATCTGTCAGAACAATTATTTGGATTTTATCACAACTAATAGCTTTATTAAAATCAAGGTTTTTAATAGATTGGAGATAACATTGCTGATATCTGTCAGAACAATTATTTGGATTTTACTACAATCAATAGCTTTATTAAAATCAAGGTTTTTAATAGATTGGAGATAACAGTGCTTATATCTGTCAAAACAATATTTGGGATTTTACCACAACCAATAGCTTTATTAAAATCAAGGTTTTTAATAGATTGGAGATAAGAGTGCTGATGTCTGTCAGAACAATATTTGGGATTTTACCACAACCAATAGCTTTATTAAAATCAAGGTTTTTAATAGATTGGAGATAACAGTGCTGATATCTGTCAGAACAATTATTTGGATTTTATCACAACTAATAGGTTTATTAAAATCAAGGTTTTTAATAGATTGGAGATAACAGTGCTGATGTCTGTCAGAACAATATTTGGGATTTTACCACAACCAATACCTTTATTAAAATCAAGGTTTTTAATAGATTGGAGATAACAGTGCTGATATCTGTCAGAACAATTATTTGGATTTTATCACAACTAATAGCTTTATTAAAATCAAGGTTTTTAATAGATTGGAGATAACAGTGCTGATGTCTGTCAGAACAATATTTGGGATTTTACCACAACCAATAGCTTTATTAAAATCAAGGTTTTTAATAGATTGGAGATAACAGTGCTGATATCTGTCAGAACAATATTTGGGATTTTACCACAACCAATAGCTTTATTATAGTCAAGGTTTTTAATAGATTGGAGATAACAGAGCTGATATCTGTCAGAACAATTATTTGGATTTTATCACAAATAATAGGTTTATTAAAATCAAGGTTTTTAATAGATTGGAGATAACAGTGCTGATGTCTGTCAGAAAAATATTTGGGATTTTACCACAACCAATAGCTTTATTAAAGTCAAGGTTTTTAATAGATTGGAGATAACAGTGCTGATATCTGTCAGAACAATTATTTGGATTTTATCACAACTAATAGCTTTATTAAAATCAAGGTTTTTAATAGATTGGAGATAACAGTGCTGATGTTTGTCAGAACAATATTTGGGATTTTACCACAACCAATAGCTTTATTATAATCAAGGTTTTTAATAGATTGGAGATAACAGTGCTGATGTCTCTCAGAACAATTATTTGGATTTTACCACAACCAATAGCTTTATTAAAATGAAGGTTTTTAATAGATTGGAGATAACAGTGCTGATGTCTGTCAGAACAATATTTGGGATTTTATCACAACCAATAGCTTTGTTAAAGTCAAGGTTTTTAATAGATTGGAGATAACAGTGCTGATATCTGTCAGAAGAATTATTTGGATTTTATCACAACCAATAGGTTTATTAAAATCAAGGTTTTTAATAGATTGGAGATAACAGTGCTGATGTCTGTCAGAACAATATTTGGGATTTTACCACAACCAATAGCTTTATTAAAGTCAAGGTTTTTAATAGATTGGAGATAACAGTGCTGATATCTGTCAGAACAATTATTTGGATTTTATCACAACTAATAGCTTTATTAAAATCAAGGTTTTTAATAGATTGGAGATAACAGTGCTGATGTCTGTCAGAACAATATTTGGGATTTTACCACAACCAATAGCTTTATTAAAATCAAGGTTTTTAATAGATTGGAGATAACAGTGCTGATGTTTGTCAGAACAATATTTGGGATTTTACCACAAACAATAGCTTTATTAAAATCAAGGTTTTTAATAGATTGGAGATAACAGTGCTGATGTCTGTCAGAACAATTATTTGGATTTTACCACAACCAATAGCTTTATTAAAATCAAGGTTTTTAATAGATTGGAGATAACAGTGCTGATGTCTGTCAGAACAATATTTGGGATTTTATCACAACCAATAGCTTTATTAAAGTCAAGGTTTTTAAAAGATTGGAGATAACAGTGCTGATATCTGTCAGAAGAATTATTTGGATTTTATCACAACTAATAGGTTTATTAAAATCAAGGTTTTTAATAGATTGGAGATAACAGTGCTGATGTCTGTCAGAACAATATTTGGGATTTTACCGCAACCAATAGCTTTATTAAAGTCAAGGTTTTTAATAGATTGGAGATAACAGTGCTGATATCTGTCAGAACAATTATTTGGATTTTATCACAACTAATAGCTTTATTAAAATCAAGGTTTTTAATAGATTGGAGATAACAGTGCTGATGTCTGTCAGAACAATATTTGGGATTTTACCACAACCAATAGCTTTATTAAAATCAAGGTTTTTAATAGATTGGAGATAACAGTGCTGATATCTGTCAGAACAATTATTTGGATTTTACTACAATCAATAGCTTTATTAAAATCAAGGTTTTTAATAGATTGGAGATAACAGTGCTGATGTCTGTCAGAACAATATTTGGGATTTTACCACAACCAATAGCTTTATTAAAGTCAAGGTTTTTAATAGATTGGAGATAACAGTGCTTATATCATTCAGAACAATTATTTGGATTTTATCACAACTAATAGCTTTATTAAAATCAAGGTTTTTAATAGATTGGAGATAACAGTGCTGATATCTGTCAGAACAATTATTTGGATTTTATCACAACTAATAGCTTTATTAAAATCAATGTTTTTAATAGATTGGAGATAACAGTGCTGATATCTGTCAGAACAATTATTTGGATTTTACTACAATCAATAGCTTTATTAAAATCAAGGTTTTTAATAGATTGGAGATAACAGTGCTGATGTTTGTCAGAACAATATTTGAGATTTTACCACAAGCAATAGCTTTATTAAAATCAAGGTTTTTAATAGATTGGAGATAACAGTGCTGATGTCTCTCAGAACAATTATTTGGATTTTACCACAACCAATACCTTTATTAAAATCAAGGTTTTTAATAGATTGGAGATAACAGTGCTGATGTCTGTCAGAACAATATTTGGGATTTTATCACAACGAATAGCTTTATTAAAGTCAAGGTTTTTAATAGATTGGAGATAACAGTGCTGATATCTGTCAGAAGAATTATTTGGATTTTATCACAACCAATAGGTTTATTAAAATCAAGGTTTTTAATAGATTGGAGATAACAGTGCTGATGTCTGTCAGAACAATATTTGGGATTTTACCACAACCAATAGCTTTATTAAAGTCAAGGTTTTTAATAGATTGGAGATAACAGTGCTGATATCTGTCAGAACAATTATTTGGATTTTATCACAACTAATAGCTTTATTAAAATCAAGGTTTTTAATAGATTGGAGATAACAGTGCTGATGTCTGTCAGAACAATATTTGGGATTTTTCCACAACCTTTATTAAAATCAAGGTTTTTAATAGATTGGAGATAACAGTGCTGATGTTTGTCAGAACAATATTTGGGATTTTACCACAAACAATAGCTTTATTAAAATCAAGGTTTTTAATAGATTGGAGATAACAGTGCTGATGTCTCTCAGAACAATTATTTGGATTTTACCACAGCCAATAGCTTTATTAAAATCAAGGTTTTTAATAGATTGGGAGATAACAGTGCTGATGTCTGTCAGAACAATATTTGGGATTTTATCACAAACAATAGCTTTATTAAAGTCAAGGTTTTTAATAGATTGGAGATAACAGTGCTGATATCTGTCAGAAGAATTATTTGGATTTTATCACAACTAATAGGTTTATTAAAATCAAAGGTTTTTAATAGATTGGAGATAACAGTGCTGATGTCTGTCAGAACAATATTTGGGATTTTACCTCAACCAATAGCTTTATTAAAGTCAAGGTTTTTAATAGATTGGAGATAACAGTGCTGATATCTGTCAGAACAATTATTTGGATTTTATCACAACTAATAGCTTTATTAAAATCAAGGTTTTAATAGGTGGAGATAACAGTGCTGATGTCTGTCAGAACAATATTTGGGATTTACCACAACCAATAGCTTTATTAAAATCAAGGTTTTTAATAGATTGGAGATAACAGTGCTGATATCTGTCAGAACAATTATTTGGATTTTACTACAATTATGCTTTATTAAAATCAAGGTTTTTAATAGATTGGAGATAACAGTGCTGATGTCTGTCAGAACAATATTTGGGATTTTACCCACAACCAATAGCTTTATTAAAGTCAAGGTTTTTAATAGATTGGAGATAACTGTGCTGATATCTGTCAGAACAATTATTTGGATTTTATCACAACTAATAGCTTTATTAAAATCAAGGTTTTTTAATAGATTGGAGATAACAGTGCTGATATCTGTCAGAGCAATTATTTGGATTTTACTACAATGAATAGCTTTATTAAATTCAAGGTTTTTAATAGATTTGAGATAACAGTGCTGATGTCTGTCAGAACAATATTTGGGATTTTACCACAACCAATAGCTTTATTAAAATCAAGGTTTTAATAGATTGGGAATAACAGTGCTGATGTCTGTCAAAATTATTTGTGATTTTATCACAAGCAATAGCTTTATTAAAGTCAAGGATTTTTAATAGATTGGAGATAACAGTGCTGATATCTGTTAGAACAATTATTTGGATTTTATCACAACTAATAGCTTTATTAAAATCAAGGTTTTTTTAATAGATTGGAGATAACAGTGCTGATCTGTCAGAACAATATTTGGAATTTTACCACAACCAATAGCTTTATTAAAGTCAAGGTTTTTAATAGATTGGAGATAACAGTGCTGATATCTGTCAGAACAATTATTTGGATTTTACCACAACCAATAGCTTTATTAAAATCAAGGTTTTTAATAGATTGGAGATAACAGTGCTGATGTCTGTCAGAACAATTATTTGTGATTTTATCAAAACCAATAGCTTTATTAAAGTCAAGGATTTTAATAGATTGGAGATAACAGTGCTGATATCTGTCAGAACAATTATTTGGATTTTATCACAACTAATAGCTTTATTAAAATCAAGGTTTTTAATAGATTGGAGATAACAGTGCTGATGTCTGTCAGAACAATATTTGGGATACAACCAATAGCTTTATTAAAATCAAGGTTTTTAATAGATTGGATATAACAGTGCTGATGTTTGTCAGAACAATATTTGGGATTTTACCACAAACAATAGCTTTATTAAAATCAAGGTTTTTAATAGATTGGAGATAACAGTGCTGATGTCTCTCAGAACAATTATTTGGATTTTACCACAACCAATAGCTTTAGCCAAATCAAGGTTTTTAATAGATTGGAGATAACAGTGCTGATGTCTGTCAGAACAATATTTGGGATTTTATCACAACCAATAGCTTTATTAAAGTCAAGGTTTTTAATAGATTGGAGATAACAGTGCTGATATCTGTCAGAAGAATTATTTGGATTTTATCACAACTAATAGGTTTATTAAAATCAAGGTTTTAATGGGTGGAATAACAGTGCTGATGTCTGTCAGAACAATATTTGGGATTTTACATGCTAATAATAGCTTTATTAAGTCAGGTTTTAATAGATTGGAGATAACAGTGCTGATATCTGTCAGAACAGTATTTGGATTTTATCACAACTAATAGCTTTATTAAAATCAAGGTTTTTAATAGATTGGAGATAACAGTGCTGATGTCTGTCAGAACAATATTTGAGTTTACCACAACCAATAGCTTTATTAAAATCAAGGTTTTTAATAGATTGGAGATAACAGTGCTGATATCTGTCAGAACAATTATTTGGATTTTACTACAATCAATAGCTTTATTAAAATCAAGGTTTTTAATAGATTGGAGATAACAGTGCTAGTGTCTGTCAGAACAATATTTGGGATTTTACCACAATAGCTTTTATTAAAGTCAAGGTTTTTAATAGATTGGAGATAACTGTGCTGATATCTGTCAGAATGATATTTGGATTTTATCACAACTAATAGCTTTATTAAAATCAAGGTTTTTAATAGATTGGAGATAACAGTGCTGATATCTATCAGAGCAATTATTTGGATTTTACTACAATGAATAGCTTTATTAAATTCAGGTTTTTAATAGATTTGAGATAACAGTGCTGATGTCTGTCAGAACAATATTTGAGTTTTACCACAACCAATAGCTTTATTAAAATCAAGGTTTTTAATAGATTGGAGATAACAGTGCTGATGTCTGTCAGAACAATTATTTGTGATTTTATCACAACCAATAGCTTTATTAAAGTCAAGGATTTTAATAGATTGGAGATAACAGTGCTGATATCTGTTAGAACAATTATTTGGCGGATTTTATCACAACTAATAGCTTTATTAAAATCAAGGTTTTTAATAGATTGGAGATAACAGTGCTGATGTCTGTCAGAACAATATTTGGAATTTTACCACAAACAGTAGCTTTATTAAAGTCAAGGTTTTTAATAGATTGGAGATAACAGTGCTGATATCTGTCAGAACAATTATTTGGATTTTACCACAACCAATAGCTTTATTAAAATCAAGGTTTTTAATAGATTGGAGATAACAGTGCTGATGTCTGTCAGAACAATTATTTGTGATTTTATCACAACCAATAGCTTTATTAAAGTCAAGGATTTTAATAGATTGGAGATAACAGTGCTGATATCTGTCAGAACAATTATTTGGATTTTATCACAACTAATAGCTTTATTAAAATCAAGGTTTTTAATAGATTGGAGATAACAGTGCTGATGTCTGTCAGAACAATATTTGGGATTTTACTACAACCAATAGCTTTATTAAAATCAAGGTTTTTAATAGATTGGATATAACAGTGCTGATGTCTGTCAGAAGAATTATTTGGATTTTATCACAACTAATAGCTTTATTAAAATCAAGGTTTTTAATAGATTGGAGATAACAGTGCTGATGTCTGTCAGAACAATATTTGGGATTTTACCATAACCAATAGCTTTATTAAAATCAAGGTTTTTAATAGATTGGAGATAACAGTGCTGATATCTGTCAGAACAATTATTTGGATTTTATGACAATAAATAGCTTTATTAAAGTCAAGGATTTTGATAGATTATAGATAACTGTGTTGATGTCTGTCAGAACAATATTTGGGATTTTACCACAACCAATAGCTTTATTAAAGTCAAGGTTTTTAATAGATTGGAGATAACAGTGCTGATATCTGTCAAAACAATTATTTGGATTTTACTACAATCAATAGCTTTATTAAAATCAAGGTTTTTAATAGATTGGAGATAACAGTGCTGATGTCTGACAGAACAATATTTGGGATTTTACCACAACCAATAGCTTTATTAAAGTCAAGGTTTTTAATAGATTGGAGATAACAGCGCTTATATCAGTCAGAACAATTATTTGGATTTTATCACAACTAATAGCTTTATTAAAATCAAGGTTTTTAATAGATTGGAGATAACAGTGCTGATATCTGTCAGAACAATTATTTGGATTTTATCACAACTAATAGCTTTATTAAAATCAAGGTTTTTAATAGATTGGAGATAACAGTGCTGATATCTGTCAGAACAATTATTTGGATTTTATTACAATCAATAGCTTTATTAAAATCAAGGTTTTTAATAGATTGGAGATAACAGTGTTGATGTCTGTCAGAACACTATTTGGGATTTTACCATTAACCAATAGCTTTATTAAAATCAAGGTTTTTAATAGATTGGAGATAACAGTAAGTTGATGTCTGTCAGAACAATTATTTGTGATTTTATCACAACCAATAGCTTTATTAAAGTCAAGGATTTTAATAGATTGGAGATAACAGTGCTGATATCTGTCAGAACAATTATTTGGATTTTATCACAACTAGCTTTATTAAAATCAAGGTTTTTAATAGATTGGAGATAACAGTGTTGATGTCTGTCAGAAAACAATATTTGGAATTTTACCACAACCAATAGCTTTTATTAAAGTCAAGGTTTTTAATAGATTGGAGATAACAGTGCTGATATCTGTCAGAAGAATTTTTTGGATTTTACCACAACCAATAGCTTTATTAAAATCAAGGTTTTTAATAGATTGGAGATAACAGTGCTGATGTCTGTCAGAACAAGGTTTGGGATTTTACCATAACCAATAGCTTTATTAAATCAAGGTTTTTAATAGATTGGAGACAACAGCGTTGATATCTGTCAGAACAATTATTTGGATTTTATGACAATAAATAGCTTTATTAAAGTCAAGGATTTTGATAGATTATAGATAACTGTGTTGATGTCTGTCAGAACAATATTTGGGATTTTACCACAACCAATAGCTTTATTAAAGTCAAGTGTTTTAAATAGATTGGAGATAACAGTGCTGACATCTGTCAAAACAATTATTTGATTTTACTACAATCAATAGCTTTATTAAAATCAAGGTTTTTAATAGATTGGAGATAACAGTGCTGATGTCTGACAGAACAATATTTGGGATTTTACCACAACCAATAGCTTTATTAAAGTCAAGGTTTTTAATAGATTGGAGATAATAGCCGCTTATATCAGTCAGAACAATTATTTGGATTTTATCACAACTAATAGCTTTATTAAAATCAAGGTTTTTAATAGATTGGAGATAACAGTGCTGATATCTGTCAGAACAATTATTTGGATTTTATCACAACTAATAGCTTTATTGTAAAAATCAAGGTTTTTAATAGATTGGGAGATAACAGTGCTGATATCTGTCAGAACAATTATTTGGATTTTACTACATAATCAATAGCTTTATTAAAATCAAGGTTTTTAATAGATTGGAGATAACAGTGCTGATGTCTGTCAGAACACTATTTGGGATTTTACCACAACCAATAGCTTTATTAAAATCAAGGTTTTTAATAGATTGGAGATAACAGTGCTGATGTCTGTCAGAATTATTTGTGATTTTATCACAACCAATAGCTTTATTAAAGTCAAGGATTTTAATAGATTGGAGATAACAGTGCTGATATCTGTCAGAACAATTATTTGGATTTTATCACAACTAATAGCTTTATTAAAATCAAGGTTTTTAATAGATTGGAGATAACAGTGCTGATATCTGTCAGAACAATTATTTGGATTTTACTACAATCAATAGCTTATTAAAATCAAGGTTTTTAATAGATTGGAGATAACAGTGTTGATGTCTGTCAGAACACTATTTGGGATTTTACCACAATCATTAGCTTTATTAAAATCAAGGTTTTTAATAGATTGGAGATAACAGTGCTGATGTCTGTCAGAACAATTATTTGTGATTTTATCACAACCAATAGCTTTATTAAAGTCATTGATTTTAATAGATTGGAGATAACAGTGCTGATATCTGTCAGAACAATTATTTGGATTTTATCACAACTAATAGCTTTATTAAAATCATGCTTTAATAGATTGGAGATAACAGTGCTGATGTCTGTCAGAACAATATTTGGAATTTTACCACAACCAATAGCTTTATTAAAGTCAAGGTTTTTAATAGATTGGAGATAACAGTGCTGATATCTGTCAGAACAATTATTTGGATTTTACCACAACCAATAGCTTTATTAAAATCAAGGTTTTTAATAGATTGGAGATAACAGTGCTGATGTCTGTCAGAACAATTATTTGTGATTTTATCACAACCAATAGCTTTATTAAAGTCATGGATTTTATTAGGATTGGAGATAACAGTGTTGATATCTGTCAGAACAATTATTTGGATTTTATCACAACTAATAGCTTTATTAAAATCAAGGTTTTTAATAGATTGGAGATAACAGTGCTGATGTCTGTCAGAACAATATTTGGGATTTTACTACAACTAATAATAGCTTTTATTAAAATCAAGGTTTTTAATAGATTGGATATAACAGTGTTGATGCTCGTCAGAAGAATTATTTCGATTTTATCACAACTACTAGCTTTATTAAAATCAAGGTTTTTAATAGATTGGAGATAACAGTGCTGATGTCTGTCAGTGAACAATATTTGGGATTTTACCATAACCAATAGCTTTATTAAAAATCAAGGTTTTTAATAGATTGGAGATAACAGTGCTGATATCTGTCAGAACAATTATTTGGATTTTATGACAATAAATAGCTTTATTTAAGTCAAGGATTTCGATAGATTATAGATAATCCGTGTTGATGTCTGTCAGAACAATATTTGGGATTTTACCACAACCAATAGCTTTATTAAAGTCAAGGTTTTTAATAGATTGGAGATAACAGTGCTTATATCTGTCAAAACAATTATTTGATTTTACTACAATCAATAGCTTTATTAAAATCAAGGTTTTTAATAGATTGGAGATAACAGTGTTGATGTCTGTCAGAACAATATTTGGGATTTTACCACAATCAATAGCTTTATTAAAATCAAGGTTTTTAATAGATTGAAGATAACAGTGTTGATATCAGTCAGAACAATTATTTGGATTTTATCACAACTAATAGCTTTATTAAAATCAAGGTTTTTAATAGATTGGAGATAACAGTGCTGATATCTGTCAGAACAATTATTTGGATTTTATCACAACTAATAGCTTTATTAAAATCAAGGTTTTTAATAGATTGGAGATAACAGTGCTGATATCTGTCAGAACAATTATTTGGATTTTACTACAATCAATAGCTTTATTAAAATCAAGGTTTTTAATAGATTGGAGATAACAGTGCTGATGTCTGTCAGAACAATATTTGGGATTTTACCACAACCAATAGCTTTATTAAAATCAAGGTTTTTAATAGATTGGAGATAACAGTACTGATGTCTGTCAGAACAATTATTTGTGATTTTATCACAACCAATAGCTTTATTAAAGTCAAGGATTTTAATAGATTGGAGATAACAGTGCTGATATCTGTCAGAACAATTATTTGGATTTTATCACAACTAATAGCTTTATTAAAATCAAGGTTTTTAATAGATTGGAGATAACAGTGCGGATGTCTGTCAGAACAATATTTGGAATTTTACCACAACCAATAGCTTTATTAAAGTCAAGGTTTTTAATAGATTGGAGATAACAGTGCTGATATCTGTCAGAACAATTATTTGGATTTTACCACAACCAATAGCTTTATTAAAATCAAGGTTTTTAATAGATTGGAGATAACAGTGCTGATGTCTGTCAGAACAATATTTGGGATTTTACTACAACCAATAGCTTTATTAAAATCAAGGTTTTTAATAGATTGGATATAACAGTGCTGATATCTGTCAGAAGAATTATTTGGATTTTATCACAACTAATAGCTTTATTAAAATCAAGGTTTTTAATAGATTGGAGATGACAGTGCTGATGTCTGTCAGAACAATATTTGGGATTTTACCATAACCAATAGCTTTATTAAAATCAAGGTTTTTAATAGATTGGAGATAACAGTGCTGATATCTGTCAGAACAATTATTTGGATTTTATGACAATAAATAGCTTTATTAAAGTCAAGGATTTTGATAGATTATAGATAATGGTGTTGATGTCTGTCAGAACAACTATTGGGATTTTATTATAACCAATAGCTTTATTAAAATCAAGGTTTTTAATAGATTGGAGATAACAGTGCTGATGTCTGTCAGAAGAATATTTGGGATTTTATCACAACCAATAGCTTTATTAAAGTCAAGGTTTTTAATAGATTGGAGATAACAGTGCTGATATCTGTCAGAACAATTATTTGGATTTTACCACAACCAATAGCTTTATTAAAATCAAGGTTTTTAATAGATTGGAGATAACAGTGCTGATGTCTGTCAGAACAATATTTGGAATTTTACCACAACCAATAGCTTTATTAAAGTCAAGGTTTTTAATAGATTGGAGATAACAGTGCTGATATCTGTCAGAACAATTATTTGGATTTTACCACAACCAATAGCTTTATTAAAATCAAGGTTTTTAATAGATTGGAGATAACAGTGCTGATGTCTGTCAGAACAATATTTGGGATTTTACTACAACCAGTAGCTTTATTAAAATCAAGGTTTTTAATAGATTGGATATAACAGTGCTGATATCTGTCAGAAGAATTATTTGGATTTTATCACAACTAATATCTTTATTAAAATCAAGGTTTTTAATAGATTGAAGATAACAGTGCTGATGTCTGTCAGAACAATATTTGGGATTTTACCATAACCAATAGCTTTATTAAAATCAAGGTTTTTAATAGATTGGAGATAACAGTGCTGATATCTGTCAGAACAATTATTTGGATTTTATGACAATAAATAGCTTTATTAAAGTCAAGGATTTTGATAGATTATAGATAACTGTGTTGATGTCTGTCAGAACAACTATTGGGATTATATTATAAACAATAGCTTTATTAAAATCAAGGTTTTTAATAGATTGGAGATAACAGTGCTGATGTCTATCAGAAGAATATTTGGGATTTTATCACAACCAATAGCTTTATTAAAGTCAAGGTTTTTAATAGATTGGAGATAACAGTGCTGATATCTGTCAGAACAATTATTTGGATTTTATCACAACTATTAGGTTTATTAAAATCAAGGTTTTTAATAGATTGGAGATAACAGTGCTGATGTCTGTCAGAACAATATTTGGGATTTTACCACAACCAATAGCTTTATTAAAATCAAGGTTTTTAATAGATTGGAGATAACAGTGCTGATGTCTGTCAGAACAATATTTGTGATTTTATCACAACCAATAGCTTTATTAAAGTCAAGGTTTTTAATAGATTGGAGATAACAGTGCTGATATCTGTCAGAACAATTATTTGGATTTTATCACAACTAATAGCTTTATTAAAATCAAGGTTTTCAATAGATTGGAGATAACAGTGCTGATGTCTGTCAGAACAATATTTGGGATTTTACCACAATGAATAGCTTTATTAAAGTCAAGGTTTTTAATAGATTGGAGATAACAGTGCTGATGTCTGTCAGAACAATATTTGGGATTTTACCGCAACCATTAGCTTTATTAAAATCAAGGTTTTTAATAAATTGGAGATAACAGTGCTGATATCTGTCAGAACAATTATTTGGATTTTATCACAACTAATAGCTTTATTAAAATCAAGGTTTTTAATAGATTGCAGATAACAGTGCTGATATCTGTCAGAACAATTATTTGGATTTTACTACACTCAATAGCTTTATTAAAATCAAGGTTTTTAATAGATTGGAGATAACAGTGCTGATGTCTGTCAGAAGAATATTTGGGATTTTACCACAACCAATAGCTTTATTAAAATCAAGGTTTTTAATAGATTGGAGATAACAGTGCTGATGTCTGTCATAACAATTATTTGTGATTTTATCACAACCAATAGCTTTATTAAAATCAAGGTTTTTAATAGATTGGAGATAACAGTGCTGATATCTGTCAGAAAAATTATTTGGATTTTATCACAACTAATAGCTTTATTAAAATCAAGGTTTTTAATAGATTGGAGATAACAGTGCTGATGTCTGTCAGAACAATATTTGGAATTTTACCACAACCAATAGCTTTATTAAAGTCAAGGTTTTTAATAGATTGGAGATAACAGTGCTGATATCTGTCAGAACAATTATTTGGATTTTACCACAACCAATAGCTTTATTAAAATCAAGGTTTTTAATAGATTGGAGATAACAGTGCTGATGTCTGTCAGAACAATATTTGGGATTTTACCACAACCAATAGCTTTATTAAAATCAAGGTTTTTAATAGATTGGAGATAACAGTGCTGATGTCTGTCATAACAATTATTTGTGATTTTATCACAACCAATAGCTTTATTAAAATCAAGGTTTTTAATAGATTGGAGATAACAGTGCTGATATCTGTCAGAACAATTATTTGGATTTTACCACAACCAATAGCTTTATTAAAGTCAAGGTTTTTAATAGATTGGAGATAACAGTGCTGATGTCTGTCAGAACAATATTTGGGATTTTATCACAACGAATAGCTTTATTAAAGTCAAGGTTTTTAATAGATTGGAGATAACAGTGCTGATATCTGTCAGAAGAATTATTTGGATTTTATCACAACCAATAGGTTTATTAAAGTCAAGGATTTTGATAGATTATAGATAACTGTGTTGATGTCTGTCAGAACAACTATTGGGATTTTATTATAACCAATAGCTTTATTAAAATCAAGGTTTTTAATAGATTGGAGATAACAGTGCTGATGTCTGTCAAAAAAATATTTTGGATTTTATCACAACCAATAGCTCTAATAAAGTCAAAGTTTTTAATAGTTTGGAGATAACAGTGCTGATATCTGTCAGAACAATTATTTGGATTTTATCACAACTTATAGCTTTATTAAAATCAAGGTTTTTAATAGATTGGAGATAACAGTGCTGATGTCTGTCAGAACAATATTTGGGATTTTACCACAACCAATAGCTTTATTAAAATCAAGGTTTTTAATAGATTGGAGATAACAGTGCTGATATCTGTCAGAACAATTATTTGGATTTTATCACAACTAATAGCTTTATTAAAATCAAGGTTTTTAATAGATTGGAGATAACAGTGCTGATGTCTGTCAGAACAATATTTGGGATTTTATCACAACCAATAGCTTTATTAATGTCAAGGTTTTTAATAGATTGGAGATAACAGTGCTGATATCTGTCAGAACAATTATTTGGATTTTATCACAACTAATAGGTTTATTAAAATCAAGGTTTTTAATAGACTGGAGATAACAGTGCTGATGTCTGTCAGAACAATATTTGGGATTTTAACACAACCAATAGCTTCATTAAAATCAAGGTTTTTAATAGATTGGAGATAACAGTGCTGATGTCTGTCAGAACCATATTTGTGATTTTATCACAACCAATAGCTTTATTAAAGTCAAGGTTTTTAATAGATTGGTGATAACAGTGCTGATATCTGTCAGAACAATTATTTGGATTTTATCACAACTAATAGCTTTATTAAAATCAAGGTTTTCAATAGATTGGAGATAACAGTGCTGATGTCTGTCAGAACAATATTTGGGATTTAACACAACGAATAGCTTTATTAAAGTCAAGGTTTTTAATAGATTGGAGATAACAGTGCTGATGTTTGTCAGAACAATATTTGGGATTTTACCGCAACCATTAGCTTTATTAAAATCAAGGTTTTTAATAGATTGGAGATAACAGTGCTGATATCTGTCAGAACAATTATTTGGATTTTATCACAACTAATAGCTTTATTAAAATCAAGGTTTTTAATAGATTGGAGATAACAGTGCTGATGTCTGTCAGAACAATTATTTGGATTTTATCACAACTAATAGCTTTATTAAAATCAAGGTATTTAATAGATTGGAGATAACAGTGTTGATGTATGTCAGAACAATTATTTGGATTTTATCACAACTAATAGCTTTATTAAAATCAAGGTTTTTAATAGATTGGAGATAACAGTGCTGATGTCTGTCAGAATAATTATTTGGATTTTATCACAACTAATAGCTTTATTAAAGTCAAGGTTTTTAATAGAATGGAGATAACTGTGCTGATATCTGTCAGAACAATTATTTGGATTTTACCACAACCAATAGCTTTATTAAAATCAAGGTTTTTAATAGATTGGAGATAACAGTGCTGATGTCTGTCAGAACAATTATTTGGATTTTACCACAACCAATAGCTTTATTAAAGTCAAGGTTTTTAATAGATTGGAGATAACAGTGCTGATATCTGTCGGAACAATTATTTGGATTTTATCACAATTAATAGCTTTATTAAAATCAAGGTTTTTAATAGATTGGAGATAACAGTGCTGATGTCTGTCAGAACAATATTTGGGATTTTACCATAATCAATAGCTTTATTAAAATCAAGGTTTTTAATAGATTGGAGATAACAGTGCTGATATCTGTCAGAACAATTATTTGGATTTTATGACAATAAATAGGTTTATTAAAGTCAAGGATTTTGATAGATTATAGATAACTGTGTTGATGTCTGTCAGAACAACTATTGGGATTTTATTATAACCAATAGCTTTATTAAAATCAAGGTTTTTAATAGATTGGAGATAACAGTGCTGATATCTGTCAAAAAAATATTTTGGATTTTATCACAACCAATAGCTCTAATAAAGTCAAAGTTTTTAATAGATTGGAGATAACAGTGCTGATATCTGTCAGAACAATTATTTGGATTTTATCACAACTAATAGTTTTATTAAAATCAAGGTTTTTAATAGATTGGAGATAACAGTGCTGATGTCTGTCAGAACAATATTTGGGATTTTACCACAACCAATAGCTTTATTAAAATCAAGGTTTTTAATAGATTGGAGATAACAGTGCTGATATCTGTCAGAACAATTATTTGGATTTTATCACAACTAATAGCTTTATTAAAATCAAGGTTTTTAATAGATTGGAGATAACAGTGCTGATGTCTGTCAGAACAATATTTGGGATTTTATCACAACCAATAGCTTTATTAATGTCAAGGTTTTTAATACATTGGAGATAACAGTGCTGATATCTGTCAGAACAATTATTTGGATTTTATCACAACTAATAGGTTTATTAAAATCAAGGTTTTTAATAGACTGGAGATAACAGTGCTGATGTCTGTCAGAACAATATTTGTGATTTTATCACAACCAATAGCTTTATTAAAGTCAAGGTTTTTAATAGATTGGAGATAACAGTGCTGATATCTGTCAGAACAATTATTTGGATTTTATCACAACTAATAGCTTTATTAAAATCAAGGTTTTCAATAGATTGGAGATAACAGTGCTGATGTCTGTCAGAACAATATTTGGGATTTAACACAACGAATAGCTTTATTAAAGTCAAGGTTTTTAATAGATTGGAGATAACAGTGCTGATGTTTGTCAGAACAATATTTGGGATTTTACCGCAACCATTAGCTTTATTAAAATCAAGGTTTTTAATAGATTGGAGATAACAGTGCTGATATCTGTCAGAACAATTATTTCGATTTTATCACAACTAATAGCTTTATTAAAATCAAGGTTTTTAATAGATTGGAGATAACAGTGCTGATGTCTGTCAGAACAATTATTTGGATTTTATCACAACTAATAGCTTTATTAAAATCAAGGTATTTAATAGATTGGAGATAACAGTGTTGATGTATGTCAGAACAAGTATTTGGATTTTATCACAACTAATAGCTTTATTAAAATCAAGGTTTTTAATAGATTGGAGATAACAGTGCTGATGTCTGTCAGAACAATTATTTCGATTTTATCACAACTAATAGCTTTATTAAAGTCAAGGTTTTTAATAGATTGGAGATAACTGTGTTGATATCTGTCAGAACAATTATTTGGATTTTACCACAACCAATAGCTTTATTAAAATCAAGGTTTTTAATAGATTGGAGATAACAGTGCTGATGTCTGTCAGAACAATTATTTGGATTTTATCACAACTAATAGCTTTATTAAAGTCAAGGTTTTTAATAGATTGGAGATAACTGTGCTGATGTCTGTCAGAACAATTATTTGGATTTTACCACAACCAATAGCTTTATTAAAGTCAAGGTTTTTAATAGAATGGAGATAACAGTGCTGATATCTCTCGGAACAATTATTTGGATTTTATCACAACTAATAGCTTTATTAAAATCAAGGTTTTTAATAGATTGGAGATAACAGTGCTGATGTCAGTCAGAACAATATTTGGGATTTTACCACAACCAATAGCTTTATTAAAGTCAAGGTTTTTAATAGATTGGAGATAACAGTGCTGATATCTGTCAGAACAATTATTTGGATTTTACCACAACCAATAGCTCTATTAAAATCAAGGTTTTTAATAGATTGGAGATAACAGTGCTGATGTCTGTCAGAACAATATTTGGGATTTTACCACAACCAATAGCTTTTTTAAAATCAAGGTTTTTAATAGATTGGAGATAACAGTGCTGATATCTGTCAGAACAATTATTTGGATTTTGTCACAACAAATCGCTTTTTTAAAATCAAGGTTTTTAATAGATTGGAGATAACAGTGCTGATGTCTGTCAGAATAATATTTGGGATTTTACCATAACCAATAGCTTTATTAAAGTCAAGGTTTTTAATAGATTGGAGATAACAGTGCTGATATCTGTCAGAACAATTATTTGGAATTCCTCACAACTAATAGCTTTATTAAAATCAAGGTTTTTAATAGATTGGAGATAACAGTGCTGATATCTGTCAGAACAATATTTGGGATTTTACTACAACCAATAACTTTATTAAAATCAAGGTTTTTAATAGATTGGAGATAACAGTGCTGATATCTGTCAGAACAATTATTTGGATTTTATCACAACTAATAGCTTTATTAAAATCAAGGTTTTTAATAGATTGGAGATAACAGTGCTGATGTCTGTCAGAACAATATTTGGGATTTTACCACAACCAATAGCTTTATTAAAATCAAGGTTTTTAATAGATTGGATATAACAGTGCTGATATCTGTCAGAAGAATTATTTGGATTTTATCACAACTAATTGCTTTATTAAAATCAAGGTTTTTAATAGATTGGAGATAACAGTGCTGATGTCTGTCAGAACAATATTTGGGATTTTACCATAACCAATAGCTTTATTAAAATCAAGGTTTTTAATAGATTGGAGATAACAGTGCTGATATCTGTCAGAACAATTATTTGGATTTTATGACAATAAATAGCTTTATTAAAGTCAAGGATTTTGATAGATTATAGATAACTGTGTTGATGTCTGTCAGAACAACTATTGGGATTTTATTATAACCAATAGCTTTATTAAAATCAAGGTTTTTAATAGATTGGAGATAACAGTGCTGATGTCTGTCAGAAGAATATTTGGGATTTTATCACAACCAATAGCTTTATTAAAGTCAAGGTTTTTAATAGATTGGAGATAACAGTGCTGATATCTGTCAGAACAATTATTTGGATTTTATCACAACTAATAGGTTTATTAAAATCAAGGTTTTTAATAGATTGGAGATAACAGTGCTGATGTCTGTCTGAACAATATTTGGGATTTTACCACAACCAATAGCTTTATTAAAATCAAGGTTTTTAATAGATTGGAGATAACAGTGCTGATGTCTGTCAGAACAATATTTGTGATTTTATCACAACCAATAGCTTTATTAAAGTCAAGGTTTTTAATAGATTGGAGATAACAGTGCTGATATCTGTCAGAACAATTATTTGGATTTTATCACAACTAAGAGCTTTATTAAAATCAAGGTTTTTAATAGATTGGAGATAACAGTGCTGATGTCTGTCAGAACAATATTTGGAATTTTACCACAACCAATAGCTTTATTATAGTCAAGGTTTTTAATAGATTGGAGATAACAGTGCTGATATCTGTCAGAACAATTATTTGGATTTTACCACAACCAATATCTTTATTAAAATCAAGGTTTTTAATAGATTGGAGATAACAGTGCTGATGTCTGTCAGAACAATATTTGAAATTTTACTACAACCAATAGCTTTATTAAAATCAAGGTTTTTAATAGATTGGATATAACAATGCTGATATCTGTCAGAACAATTATTTGGATTTTATCACAACTAACAGCTTTATTAAAATCAAGGTTTTTAATAGATTGGAGATAACAGTGCTGATGTCTGTCAGAACAATATCTGGGATTTTACCATAATCAATAGCTTTATTAAAATCAAGGTTTTTAATAGATTGGAGATAACAGTGCTGATATCGGTCAGAACAATTATTTGGATTTTATGACAATAAATAGGTTTATTAAAGTCAAGGATTTTGATAGATTATAGATAACTGTGTTGATGTCTGTCAGAACAACTATTGGGATTTTATTATAACCAATAGCTTTATTAAAATCAAGGTTTTTAATAGATTGGAGATAACAGTGCTGATATCTGTCAAAAAAATATTTTGGATTTTATCACAACCAATAGCTCTAATAAAGTCAAAGTTTTTAATAGATTGGAGATAACAGTGCTGATATCTGTCAGAACAATTATTTGGATTTTATCACAACTAATAGCTTTATTAAAATCAAGGTTTTTAATAGATTGGAGATAAAAGTGCTGATGTCTGTCAGAACAATATTTGGGATTTTACTATAACCAATAGCTTTATTAAAATCAAGGTTTTTAATAGATTGGAGATAACAGTGCTGATATCTGTCAGAACAATTATTTGGATTTTATCACAACTAATAGCTTTATTAAAATCAAGGTTTTTAATAGATTGGAGATAACAGTGCTGATGTCTGTCAGAACAATATTTGGGATTTTATCACAACCAATAGCTTTATTAATGTCAAGGTTTTTAATAGATTGGAGATAACAGTGCTGATATCTGTCAGAACAATTATTTGGATTTTATCACAACTAATAGGTTTATTAAAATCAAGGTTTTTAATAGACTGGAGATAAGAGTGCTGATGTCTGTCAGAACAATATTTGGGATTTTACCACAACCAATAGCTTTATTAAAATCAAGGTTTTTAATAGATTGGAGATAACAGTGCTGATGTCTGTCAGAACAATATTTGTGATTTTATCACAACCAATAGCTTTATTAAAGTCAAGGTTTTTAATAGATTGGAGATAACAGTGCTGATATCTGTCAGAACAATTATTTGGATTTTATCACAACTAATAGCTTTATTAAAATCAAGGTTTTCAATAGATTGGAGATAACAGTGCTGATGTCTGTCAGAACAATATTTGGGATTTTACCAAAACGAATAGCTTTATTAAAGTCAAGGTTTTTAATAGATTGGAGATAACAGTGCTGATGTTTGTCAGAACAATATTTGGGATTTTACCGCAACCATTAGCTTTATTAAAATCAAGGTTTTTAATAGATTGGAGATAACAGTGCTGATATCTGTCAGAACAATTATTTGGATTTTATCACAACTAATAGCTTTATTAAAATCAAGGTTTTTAATAGATTGGAGATAACAGTGCTGATGTCTGTCAGAACAATTATTTGGATTTTATCACAACTAATAGCTTTATTAAAATCAAGGTATTCAATAGATTGGAGATAACAGTGTTGATGTATGTCAGAACAATTATTTGGATTTTATCACAACTAATACCTTTATTAAAATCAAGGTTTTTAATAGATTGGCGATAACAGTGCTGATGTCTGTCAGAACAATTATTTGGATTTTATCACAACTAATAGCTTTATTAAAGTCAAGGTTTTTAATAGATTGGAGATAACTGTGCTGATATCTGTCAGAACAATTATTTGGATTTTACCACAACCAATAGCTTTATTAAAATTAAGGTTTTTAATAGATTGGAGATAACAGTGCTGATGTCTGTCAGAACAATTATTTGGATTTTATCACAACTAATAGCTTTATTAAAGTCAAGGTTTTTAATAGATTGGAGATAACAGTGCTGATGTCTGTCAGAACAATTATTTGGATTTTACCACAACCAATAGCTTTATTAAAGTCAAGGTTTTTAATAGATTGGAGATAACAGTGCTGATATCTGTCGGAACAATTATTTGGATTTTATCACAACTAATAGCTTTATTAAAATCAAGGTTTTTAATAGATTGGAGATAACAGCGCTGATGTCAGTCAGAACAATATTTGGGATTTTACCACAACCAATAGCTTTATTAAAGTCAAGGTTTTTAATAGATTGGAGATAACAGTGCTGATATCTGTCAGAACAATTATTTGGATTTTGCCACAACCAATAGCTTTATTAAAATCAAGGTTTTTAATAGATTGGAGATAACAGTGCTGATGTCTGTCAGAACAATATTTGGGATTTTACCACAACCAATAGCTTTTTTAAAATCAAGGTTTTTAATAGATTGGAGATAACAGTGCTGATATCTGTCAGAACAATTATTTGGATTTTATGACAACAAATCGCTTTTTTAAAATCAAGGTTTTTAATAGATTGGAGATAACAGTGCTGATGTCTCTCAGAATAATATTTGGGATTTTACCATAACCAATAGCTTTATTAAAGTCAAGGTTTTTAATAGATTGGAGATAACAGTGCTGATATCTGTCAGAACAATTATTTGGAATTTATCACAACTAATAGCTTTATTAAAATCAAGGTTTTTAATAGATTGGAGATAACAGTGCTGATATCTCTCAGAACAATATTTGGGATTTTACTATAACCAATAGCTTTATTAAAATCAAGGTTTTTAATAGATTGGAGATAACAGTGCTGATATCTGTCAGAACAATTATTTGGATTTTATCACAACTAATAGCTTTATTAAAATCAAGGTTTTTAATAGATTGGAGATAACAGTGCTGATATCTGTCAGAACAATTATTTGGATTTTACCACAACCAATAGCTTTATTAAAATCAAGGTTTTTAATAGATTGGAGATAACAGTGCTGATGTCTGTCAGAACAATATTTGGGATTTTACCACAACCAATAGCTTTATTAAAATCAAGGTTTTTAATAGATTGGAGATAACAGCGCTGATGTCTGTCAGGACATTATTTGTGATTTTACCATAACCAATAGCTTATTAAAGTCAAGGTTTTTAATAGATTGGAGATAACAGTGCTGATATCTGTCAGAACAATTATTTGGATTTTATCACAACTAATAGCTTTATTAAAATCAAGGTTTTTAATAGATTGGAGATAACAGTGCTGATGTCTGTCAGAACAATATTTGGGATTTTATCACAACCAATAGCTTTATTAAAATCAAGGTTTTTAATAGATTGGAGATAACAGTGCTGATATCTGTCAGAACAATTATTTGGATTTTATCACAACTAATAGCTTTATTAAAATCAAGGTTTTTAATAGATTGGAGATAACAGTGCTGATGTCTGTCAGAAGAATATTTGGGATTTTACCACAACCAATAGCTTTATTAAAGTCAAGGTTTTTAATAGATTGGAGATAACAGTGCTGATATCTGTCAGAACAATTATTTGGATTTTATCACAACTAATAGCTTTATTAAAATCAAGGTTTTTAATAGATTGGAGATAACAGTGCTGATGTCTGTCAGAACAATATTTGTGATTTTATCACAACCAATAGCTTTATTAAAGTCAAGATTTTTAATAGATTGGAGATAACAGTGCTGATATCTGTCAGAACAATTATTTGGATTTTATTACAACTAATAGCTTTATTAAAATCAAGGTTTTCAATAGATTGGAGATAACAGTGCTGATGTCTGTCAGAACTATATTTGGGATTTTACCACAACGAATAGCTTTATTAAAGTCAAGGTTTTTAATAGATTGGAGATAACAGTGCTGATGTTTGTCAGAACAATATTTGGGATTTTACCACAACGAATAGCTTTATTAAAATCAAGGTTTTAATAGATTGGAGATAACAGTGCTGATATCTGTCACAACAATTATTTGGATTTTATCACAACTAATAGCTTTATTAAAATCAAGGTTTTTAATAGATTGGAGATAACAGTGCTGATGTCTGTCAGAACAATTATTTCGATTTTATCACAACTAATAGCTTTATTAAAATCAAGGTTTTTAATAGATTGGAGATAACAGTGCTGATGTCTGTCAGAACAATATTTGGGATTTTATCACAACCAATAGCTTTATTAATGTCAAGGTTTTTAATAGATTGGAGATAACAGTGCTGATATCTGTCAGAACAATTATTTGGATTTTATCACAACTAATAGGTTTATTAAAATCAAGGTTTTTAATAGACTGGAGATAACAGTGCTGATGTCTCTCAGAACAATATTTGGGATTTTACCACAACCAATAGCTTTATTAAAATCAAGGTTTTTAATAGATTGGAGATAACAGTGCTGATGTCTGTCAGAACAATATTTGTGATTTTATCACAACCAATAGCTTTATTAAAGTCAAGGTTTTTAATAGATTGGAGATAACAGTGCTGATATCTGTCAGAACAATTATTTGGATTTTATCACAACTAATAGCTTTATTAAAATCAAGGTTTTCAATAGATTGGAGATAACAGTGCTGATGTCTGTCAGAACAATATTTGGGATTTTACCACAAAGAATAGCTTTATTAAAGTCAAGGTTTTTAATAGATTGGAGATAACAGTGCTGATGTTTGTCAGAACAATATTTGGGATTTTACCGCAACCATTAGCTTTATTAAAATCAAGGTTTTTAATAGATTGGAGATAACAGTGCTGATATCTGTCAGAACAATTATTTGGATTTTATCACAACTAATAGGTTTATTAAAATCAAGGTTTTTAATAGATTGGAGATAACAGTGCTGATGTCTGTCAGGAGAATATTTTGGATTTTATCACAACCAATAGCTTTATTAAAGTCAAGGTTTTTAATAGATTGGAGATAACAGTGCTGATATCTGTCAGAACAATTATTTGGATTTTATCACAACTAATAGGTTTATTAAAATCAAGGTTTTTAATAGATTGGAGATAACAGTGCTGATGTCTGTCAGAACAATATTTGGGATTTTACCACAACCAATAGCTTTATTAAAATCAAGGTTTTCAATAGATTGGACATAACAGTGCTGATGTCTGTCAGAACAATATTTGGGATTTTACCACAACCAATAGCTTTATTAAAATCAAGGTTTTTAATAGATTGGAGATAACAGCGCTGATGTCTGTCAGGACATTATTTGTGATTTTACCATAACCAATAGCTTATTAAAGTCAAGGTTTTTAATAGATTGGAGATAACAGTGCTGATATCTGTCAGAACAATTATTTGGATTTTATCACAACTAATAGCTTTATTAAAATCAAGGTTTTTAATAGATTGGAGATAACAGTGCTGATGTCTGTCAGAACAATATTTGGGATTTTATCACAACCAATAGCTTTATTAAAATCAAGGTTTTTAATAGATTGGAGATAACAGTGCTGATATCTGTCAGAACAATTATTTGGATTTTATCACAACTAATAGCTTTATTAAAATCAAGGTTTTTAATAGATTGGAGATAACAGTGCTGATGTCTGTCAGAACAATATTTGTGATTTTATCACAACCAATAGCTTTATTAAAGTCAAGATTTTTAATAGATTGGAGATAACAGTGCTGATATCTGTCAGAACAATTATTTGGATTTTATTACAACTAATAGCTTTATTAAAATGAAGGTTTTCAATAGATTGGAGATAACAGTGCTGATGTCTGTCAGAACTATATTTGGGATTTTACCACAACGAATAGCTTTATTAAAGTCAAGGTTTTTAATAGATTGGAGATAACAGTGCTGATGTTTGTCAGAACAATATTTGGGATTTTACCACAACGAATAGCTTTATTAAAATCAAGGTTTTTAATAGATTGGAGATAACAGTGCTGATATCTGTCACAACAATTATTTGGATTTTATCACAACTAATAGCTTTATTAAAATCAAGGTTTTTAATAGATTGGAGATAACAGTGCTGATGTCTGTCAGAACAATTATTTCGATTTTATCACAACTAATAGCTTTATTAAAATCAAGGTTTTTAATAGATTGGAGATAACAGTGCTGATGTCTGTCAGAACAATATTTGGGATTTTATCACAACCAATAGCTTTATTAATGTCAAGGTTTTTAATAGATTGGAGATAACAGTGCTGATATCTGTCAGAACAATTATTTGGATTTTATCACAACTAATAGGTTTATTAAAATCAAGGTTTTTAATAGACTGGAGATAACAGTGCTGATGTCTGTCAGAACAATATTTGGGATTTTACCACAACCAATAGCTTTATTAAAATCAAGGTTTTTAATAGATTGGAGATAACAGTGCTGATGTCTGTCAGAACAATATTTGTGATTTTATCACAACCAATAGCTTTATTAAAGTCAAGGTTTTTAATAGATTGGAGATAACAGTGCTGATATCTGTCAGAACAATTATTTGGATTTTATCACAACTAATAGCTTTATTAAAATCAAGGTTTTCAATAGATTGGAGATAACAGTGCTGATGTCTGTCAGAACAATATTTGGGATTTTACCACAAAGAATAGCTTTATTAAAGTCAAGGTTTTTAATAGATTGGAGATAACAGTGCTGATGTTTGTCAGAACAATATTTGGGATTTTACCGCAACCATTAGCTTTATTAAAATCAAGGTTTTTAATAGATTGGAGATAACAGTGCTGATATCTGTCAGAACAATTATTTGGATTTTATCACAACTAATAGGTTTATTAAAATCAAGGTTTTTAATAGATTGGAGATAACAGTGCTGATGTCTGTCAGGAGAATATTTTGGATTTTATCACAACCAATAGCTTTATTAAAGTCAAGGTTTTTAATAGATTGGAGATAACAGTGCTGATATCTGTCAGAACAATTATTTGGATTTTATCACAACTAATAGGTTTATTAAAATCAAGGTTTTTAATAGATTGGAGATAACAGTGCTGATGTCTGTCAGAACAATATTTGGGATTTTACCACAACCAATAGCTTTATTAAAATCAAGGTTTTCAATAGATTGGACATAACAGTGCTGATGTCTGTCAGAAGAATATTTGTGATTTTATCACAACCAATAGCTTTATTAAAGTCAATGTTTTTAATCGATTGGAGATAACAGTGCTGATATCTGTCAGAAAAATTATTTGGATTTTATCACAACCAATATCTTTATTAAAATCAAGGTTTTTAATAGATTGGAGATAACAGAGCTGATGTCGTCAGAACAATATTTGTGATTTTATCACAACCAATAGCTTTATTAAAATCAAGGTTTTTAATAGATTGGAGATAACAGTGCTGATGTCTGTCAGAACAATATTTGGGATTTTACCACAACCAATAGCTTTATTAAAGTCAAGGTTTTTAATAGATTGGAGATAACAGTGCTGATATCTGTCAGAACAATTATTTGGATTTTACCACAACCAATAGCTTTATTAAAATCAAGGTTTTTAATAGATTGGACATAACAGTGCTGATGTCTGTCAGAACAATATTTGGGATTTTACCACAACCAATAGCTTTATTAAAATCAAGGTTTTTAATAGATTGGAGATAACAGTGCTGATGTCTGTCAGAACAATATTTGGGATTTTAGCACAACCAATAGCTTTATTAAAGTCACGGTTTTTTATAGTTTGGAGATAACAGTGCTGATATCTGTCAGAACAATTATTTTGATTTTATCACAATTAATAGCTTTATTAAAATCAAGGTTTTTAATAGATTGGAGATAACAGTGCTGATGTCTGTCAGAACAATATTTGGGATTTTACCACAACCAATAGCTTTATTAAAGTCAAGGTTTTTAATAGATTGGAGATAACAGTGCTGATATCTGTCAGAACAATTATTTGGATTTTATCACAACTAATAGGTTTATTAAAATCAACGTTTTTAATAGATTGGAGATAACAGTGCTGATGTCTGTCAGAAGAATATTTGGGATTTTATCACAACCAATAGCTTTATTAAAGTCAAGGTTTTTAATAGATTGGAGATAACAGTGCTGATATCTGTCAGAACAATTATTTGGATTTTATCACAACTAATAGGTTTATTAAAATCAAGGTTTTTAATAGATTGGAGATAACAGTGCTGATGTCTGTCAGAACAATATTTGGGATTTTACCACAACCAATAGCTTTATTAAAATCAAGGTTTTTAATAGATTGGAGATAACAGTGCTGATGTCTGTCAGAACAATATTTGTGATTTTATCACAACCAATAGCTTTATTAAAGTCAAGGTTTTTAATAGATTGGAGATAACAGTGCTGATATCTGTCAGAACAATTATTTGGATTTTATCACAACCAATAGCTTTATTAAAATCAAGGTTTTTAATAGATTGGCGATAACAGAGCTGATGTCTGTCAGAACAATATTTGTGATTTTATCACAACCAATAGCTTTATTAAAGTCAAGGTTTTTAATAGATTGGAGATAACAGTGCTGATGTCTGTCAGAACAATATTTGGGATTTTACCACAACCAATAGCTTTATTAAAGTCAAGGTTTTTAATAGATTGGAGATAACAGTGCTGATATCTGTCAGATCAATTATTTGGATTTTACCACAACCAATATCTTAATTAAAATCAAGGTTTTTAATAGATTGGAGATAACAGTGCTGATGTCTGTCAGAACAATATTTGTGATTTTATCACAACCAATAGCTTTATTAAAGTCAAGGTTTTTAATAGATTGGAGATAACAGTGCTGATATCTGTCAGAACAATTATTTGGATTTTATCACAAATATTAGCTTTATTAAAATCAAGGTTTTTAATAGATTGGAGATAACAGTGCTGATGTCTGTCAGAACAATATTTGGGATTTTACCATCACCAATAGCTTTATTAAAGTCAAGGTTTTTAATAGATTGGAGATAACAGTGCTGATATCTGTCAGAAGAATTATTTGGATTTTACCACAACCAATAGCTTTATTAAAATCAAGGTTTTTAATAGATTGGAGATAACAGTGCTGATGTCTGTCAGAACAATATTTGGGATTTTACCACAACCAATAGCTTTATTAAAATCAAGGTTTTTAATAGATTGGAGATAACAGTGCTGATATCTGTCAGAACAATTATTTGGATTTTATCACAACAAATAGCTTTATTAAAATCAAGGTTTTTAATAGATTGGAGATAACAGTGCTGATGTCTGTCAGAACAATATTTGGGATTTTACCACAACCAATAGCTTTATTAAAATCAAGGTTTTTAATAGATTGGAGTTAACAGTGCTGATGTCTGTCAGAACAATATTTGTGATTTTATCACAATCAATAGCTTTATTAAAGTCAAGGTTTTTAATAGATTGGAGACAACAATGCTGATATCTGTCAGAACAATTATTTGGATTTTATCACAACTAATAGCTTTATTAAAATCAAGGTTTTTAATAGATTGGAGATAACAGTGCTGATGTCTGTCAGAACAATATTTGGGATTTTACCATAACCAATAGCTTTATTAAAGTCAAGGTTTTTAATAGATTGGAGATAACAGTGCTGATATCTGTCAGAACAATTATTTGGATATTACCACTACCAATAGCTTTATTAAAATCAAGGTTTTTAATAGATTGGAGATAACAGTGCTGATGTCTGTCAGAACAATATTTGGGATTTTCCACAACCAATAGGTTTATTAAAATCAAGGTTTTTAATAGATTGGAGATAACAGTGCTGATATCTGTCAGAACAATTATTTGGATTTTATCAGAACTAATAGCTTTATTAAAATCAAGGTTTTTAATAGATTGGAGATAACAGTGCTGATGTCTGTCAGAACAATATTTGGGATTTTACCATAACCAATAGCTTTATTAAAGTCAAGGTTTTTAATAGATTGGAGATAACAGTGCTGATATCTGTCAGAACAATTATTTGGATTTTACCACTACCAATAGCTTTATTAAAATCAAGGTTTTTAATAGATTGGAGATAACAGTGCTGATGTCTGTCAGAACAATATTTGGGATTTTCCACAACCAATAGCTTTATTAAAATCAAGGTTTTTAATAGATTGGAGATAACAGTGCTGATATCTGTCAGAACAATTATTTGGATTTTATCACAAGTAATCGCTTTATTAAAATCAAGGTTTTTAATAGATTGGAGATAGCAGTGCTGATATCTGTCAGAACAATTATTTGGATTTTACCACAACCCATAGCTTTATGAAAATCAAGGTTTTTCATAGATTGGAGATAACAGTGCTGATGTCTGTCAGAACAATTATTTGGATTTTATCATAAGTAATAGCTTTATTAAAGTCAAGGTTTTTAATAGATTGGAGATAACAGTGCTGATGTCTGTCAGAACAATTATTTGGATTTTACCACAACCAATAGCTTTATTAAAGTCAAGGTTTTTAATAGATTGGAGATAACAGTGCTGATATCTGTCAGAACAATTATTTGGATTTTATCACAACTAATAGCTTTATTAAAATCAAGGTTTTTAATAGATTGGAGATAACAGTGCTGACGTCTGTCAGAACAATATTTGGGATTTTACTACAACCAATAGCTTTATTAAAATCAAGGTTTTTAATAGATTGGAGATAACAGTGCTGATATCTATCAGAACGATTATTTGGATTTTATCACAACTAATAGCTTTATTAAAATCAAGGTTTTTAATAGATTGGAGATAACAGTGCTGATATCTGTCAGAACAATTATTTGGATTATATCACAACTAATAGCTTTATTAAAATCAAGGTTTTTAATAGATTGGAGATAACAGTGCTGATATCTGTCAGAACAATATTTGGGATTTTACCACAACCAATAGCTTTATTAAAGTCAAGGTTTTTAATAGATTGGAGATAACAGTGCTGATATCTGTCAGAACCATTATTTGTATTTTACCACAACCAATAGCTTTATTAAAATGAAGGTTTTTAATAGATTGGAGATAACAGTGCTGATGTCTGTCAGAACAATATTTGTGATTTTATCACAACCAATAGCTTTATTAAAATCAAGGTTTTTAATAGATTGGAGATAACAGTGCTGATGTCTGTCAGAACAATTGTTTGGATTTTATCACAACCAATAGCTTTATTAAAATCAAGGTTTTTAATTGATTGGAGATAACAGTGCTGATGTCTGTCAGAACAATATTTGGGATTTTACCACAACCAATAGCTTTATTAAAATCAAGGTTTTTAATAGATTGGAGATAACAGTGCTGATATCTGTCAGAACAATTATTTGGATTTTATCACAACTAATAGCTTTATTAAAATCAAGGTTTTTAATAGATTAGAGATAACAGTGCTGATGTCTGTCAGAACAATATTTGGGATTTTACCATAACCAATAGCTTTATTAAAGTCAAGGTTTTTAATAGATTGGAGATAACAGTGCTGATATCTGTCAGAAGAATTATTTGGATTTTATCAGAACTAATAGCTTTATTAAAATCAAGGTTTTTAATAGATTGGAGATAACAGTGCTGATCTCTGTCAGAACAATATTTGGGATTTTACCATAACCAATAGCTTTATTAAAGTCAAGGTTTTTAATAGATTGGAGATAACAGTGCTGATATCTGTCAGAACAATTATTTGGATTTTATCACAACTAATAGCTTTATTAAAATCAAGGTTTTTAATAGATTGGAGATAACAGTGCTGATGTCTGTCAGAACAATATTTGGGATTTTACTACAACCAATAGCTTTATTAAAATCAAGGTTTTTAATAGATTGGAGATAACAGTGCTGATATCTATCAGAACAATTATTTGGATTTTATCACAACTAATAGCTTTATTAAAATCAAGGTTTTTAATAGATTGGAGATAACAGTGCTGATATCTGTCAGAACAATTATTTGGATTATATCACAACTAATAGCTTTATTAAAATCAAGGTTTTTAATAGATTGGAGATAACAGTGCTGATATCTGTCAGAACAATATTTGGGATTTTAACACAACCAATAGCTTTATTAAAGTCAAGGTTTTTAATAGATTGGAGATGACAGTGCTGATATCTGTCAGAACCATTATTTGTATTTTGCCACAACGAATAGCTTTATTAAAATCAAGGTTTTTAATAGATTGGAGATAACAGTGCTGATGTCTGTCAGAACAATATTTGTGATTTTATCACAACCAATAGCTTTATTAAAATCAAGGTTTTTAATAGATTGGAGATAACAGTGCTGATGTCTGTCAGAACAATTATTTGGATTTTATCACAACCAATAGCTTTATTAAAATCAAGGTTTTTAATAGATTGGAGATAACAGTGCTGATATCTGTCAGAACAATTATTTGGATTTTATACAGACCTTCTTTGAGTCAAAGCTTTTAATCAATCAGAAAACTGCCCATGTTTGATGGAACTGAGCTCTATGAGAAGGCAGAAATCAGGTAAGGGTGATCTTATCGTCTAATGTAAAATTTGGAGGTAAATTTCATTTTAAAGAGCCTTGCCTTGTCATCTGATGATGAAATAATCCCAGGTCCATTTGTAATAGATGGCATTGACACTTTTTTCCGTATTTTTTTGTTTTTAACCTTGGCTTGGACTGACTATGCTACTCTTTGTATTTTCTAAATTTCTCTCTTGCAATGAATGCAGACACTTCTGAATGCAGCAAGATTTCTACTCCACTGTTCTTTGTGGTAAAATGGTAGTAATGGTGCACAAGTCATCATGACTGAACATTTATTCAGTCACTGATCATGTTAGATTGGTACACTCCCCACCTAAAAATTATAAATGTTTCACTTAACATAGTTACTGATTAAACCAATGGCCAATTCAGTTGGTGTTTATAAAACATAAATATGCCTGAGTAGGTATCTGCAGTGTTGATTAGCTAGCTACACTTGTAGATTCTGTAGTCTTCCGAGATTGACAAATGCCTACTACTTATATAAATCCAGGTAAAAAGGACCCAAGGTTCTACAATTTTGAGTTCCCTGGCATATGGATTTTTGTATTTAAATTTAAATATTTTTTACAACCAACATCTAACATTGCCCGATAAAGAGATTCTATCTTGAAACATAGAAATTTCCGTGTTGCAATGTACTTTAATTCTTAATTATATATATATATATATATCATCATTCTATACTTCTGCCACATCTGGTCAGGTGCCCCTGCTATTCTCCTGGGGGTTCTTGACAAAATACAACGGAGAATCTGTAATTGATCAATACCGACTTGGCAGACCGCCTGTATTCACTCTCTCACCGGTGTGACATGGCTTCCCTGTGCCTCTTCTATAAATACATTCATGGCTTCTGCTCTGATGAACTTAGATCACTGGTGTCCCCTAGGTACAAATTTACATGAGATACTAGATTAGCAACTAGGTCCCACCTTTTTACAGTGAAACTGATAAAATGTAAACTCAATTTCTACTCCAACAGCTTCTTTTCTTGCACTTTCCGCCTGTGAAATTTCCTTCCACATACTTGCTTCCCCGACAGCTACAATCTCCAGGAGTTTAAATGTAAGGTCAATAGACACCTCCTAACACACTAACTCACATCCATTCTCTCAAACACTCTTCCCATCTACATCCTTACCCGTCTATCACCCTCAGGCTGACATTTCCTATACCTAACCACTCTTTCTCGCCACCTTCCCCTATGTAACCCCCTGTGCAATAGTGGCAGTGGAATGCCTTGCTTGGGGTGAAAGGATTAAAAAAGAAAACTTGATCTGGTTCCATGTGACTAACTGAACAGTCGCATCAAAACCCAGCCTTTATTTTATTATTATGAGAATTAGAGATTTAAATGAAAGTTAAATATATATTAATATTTTTGTGAGATTGTCACCACATCAGCTTTCTTCAAGTTAGTCTTATACCAAATTCAGCTTAGCTTAGTCAATACAAAATTCATAAATTGGTTTGGATGCTAACCTAAATACTGTTTTGTCTAATTCTTTCTTTTCGTTTTATATTTGTCGTTTTATTTTTGTCTGACAATACTTTACTGTAAATCAGCTCATTGTTCGCATTAAAAATGCTTTCAGTGATATATGACAGTTGATTCACAATTCCCTCAAGGTTTATTTCTGAACTTGTTTGTCCAGTTTCTTTATTGTCTTTCCTTGTACATGAGAAAAGAGGTTCATTTATCATAACAGCCAAAAGGAATACAACAGAAAAATTTTCTCTGGCTTACTATGCAAGTTATCAGCAAGTTGTTTACTTTTTTTTTTAATACTGAATAACGCTGAATAAATATTGTAAAACCGGATAGTTAAAATACTATTGTATACTTTTGCTATTAAAGAAAATCAAGCTACTGAAATATTTTAATATTAGGTTTATTCTGGAGTTTCTAATAATTATTCTTTTGACAAAATCACTTTTTTTAATCATATCCACTTATGTACACAAAATCTTTTTTTAGAAAAGAGAGCTATGTAGATTTATTTTCATCTATAATTCTTTAGTATTCAACCTGGCCATACCTGCCCCATAAATATTGTCTTTCAATATTCAACCTGTCGTAACCTGCCCCATATATACTCTGTCCTAATATATGTTGACATCATCACAAATAATGCAGGAAGTCATGCAGACAGTGAATCTTTAACCACAAACATTGAGACTTTCAGAGCCAATAGTTATGGAGCAAGTTTGAATGTTAAAGTGATAAATTGGAAAATAAATGCATAATTAATATTAGAAACTTTTCATTAATTTGACAAGAGTAGAAGTTAAAAGCACTAATAATGCCAGAAAAAAGGTCTCAGTAAAATATTGATGGCGCAAACAGAAACAAAACAAGACAAGCAAGAAGAAAGGACTAACTTCAATTGTAAGAAGATCTAATAAAAAGTCATTAGCAAGATTAACCACCCTAAAAGCAAACTATAAATTGGAGACTTCAAAATAAAGCAATTAAAGAAATGAAACTATTTTAGAAGTGTTTTAACAATGGAAATTGTGACACAAAATTTGAAGATGTATTGAAATAGTGGAAGATATCTTCCGGAAACTTTTTCATAGTCAGCTTATGAACTTTTAACCAGCCCCTTATAAACGATATATTAAAAACAGAAAAATTTAATTGGAAAATAAAGAAAAGAGTGCCTAACTGTTATGTGATATCAATTCTTCTTTAAGTGAATACTTTATAGCGAATGCTGGACAAATTTCTCACAGGTGATTTTTGGTTGTATGGTTGTTTTGTTTTATGGCATATCAACACCTCAGTGGGTCATTTATTGCCAACTAAATTTATTTATTTATTGCTGGTAATACCTTTTTCTTTCAACAATTTATTGTTGTTTTTATATAAGTTTTTGTGTCTAGTAATACATTTTCTTTTCAAGTATCAAGAGTCATTGGGATTTGTTTTTTAAGGGCAGGATCCCCAAGTCCTACCCTGTTATTTAACCCATAGCTGGAGATGGATTAATACCTTTTCCAAGGATACGAAAGCTTAAGTGAATGCAGGGTATTCAACTGGAATTTGAACTCGGCTCACCGATTTCGCTTTCCGAGCCGATATCCACTGCACCACAATGCACATCCATCACTAAACGTTTACAGCACCTGGTATTCCCAAGCGGTCACCCATCTAAGTACTGACCAGGCTCAACATTGCTTAACTTTGGTGATCGAGCGAGAACTGGTGTATTCAATGTGATATGGCCATAAGCCTTCTCAGAGGTGAAGAGGAGAATTCATAACAGAGATGTGGTTCTACTAAAGAATACTAGCAAATTTTAAATAGACAATGAACTTGCATCATATCATATTGGTGTACACACCCAAATTATTTGTTAAACACAGCTTAGTCAGACACAAGGTCACGAGTAGAATACCAAATGACTCTAACTAGATAGAGTAGACAGACTTACTAAGTTCAGTTTTATACTGTCAGATGAATTTTTCAACCAAACCTCTACTGGGGGTACCTCCAAAATAAATGAATAAATAAATGAACTTTTAATGGCATTTTTTTCATAATGACATTCCACCCTATGCAAGGCTCAAGGACCACTTGAGGTAGGGGGTTACAGAATAAGAGGTACAACTTATGTGGGTACGTGTGCAAGATAATGGTTTACCCTAGACTTGAAAAAAAAAACATAGTATTAAATTTGTTTAATTTTATATAGAGATAGTTAGTATGCTCACTTTATAACATCACTGCTAGAATTTTGAGCTTAATCCTTATTGGAGAACCAACATTTTAACTCTATGATAGACTATTTCTAGTTGAGTAGGTATCTACATTGACATTGTCAGATGGATTAACACTTCTTTTATTTTTATTTTTTGGTGGATATTAAAGAAACTGTTATTTTCACAAACAAATCCTGAATTCATGTCTATGATAAAAGAAAGAATGCATTCGATAAATAAATGGATATATAAATGGATTGTAGACAATGTCAAGTAGTCAGGGTAAGATTTAAATTGGATTATTTTTCTTCATAAATGATTAAGCCAGTAGAAATCATTCTCTATTTATCAACAGAAAGACATGTTTGAAAAGGATGAAAGACACAGGTATATGGTTTAATAATCCTCTTTATTTTACTTTGACTGTAAATTTCAACAATGTTTTCCTTGACATTGTTTCTTGTATATTCTACTGAAATTTTACTGTTTTAGTGTTGAAAATTTCAAATTGTCTTCTCTAAGCCTGGTACAAGGGCATCAAGTGTGAGGTGCCCATCAAGGATGCATTTACTATACATTCTTAATAATCTATTAGACAGGCTTGCTAAGCTATAACCTTTATAGTTATTCAAAAGGAATATTCATCACCAAGCTAAATTAATATTAAAGTATCATCACTAGAGGATGTGTGTGTGTGTGTGTGTGGGGGGAAACAAGGGATAATGGTTCAGATGCTAAGGAATTTCAAACCGAACCCTTTATTACAATCACTCGGGTATATGAACTCCATTCCTTGTGTAGTAGTGTCTCTTTTAGAAGTCATGGGTTATCTCCCTTTAACCCTGTAAATTACTTGTTCATGACTGCTGTAGCCTGGTATTGAACTCACAACTCTATATCCACTGGGCTAGTGGATATAGATGTTGGTTAGTTCCTGTGACTTGACCCAAAGAGTTGTGAGTTCAATACCAGACTACAGCAGAGGCGAACAAGTAACTTACAGGGTTAGAGGGAGATAACTTATGACTTCCAAAAGAGGCACTACTATGCAAGGGATGAGAATGATATACCCCATTGATTGTAATAAAGGGTTCGGTTTGAAATTCCTAGCATCTGAAGAAGGCTGGAGTGTACAACAGCTGAACCGTCGTACAAATGGCAACAAAGATGAGGACAATAGTCCAAATAATGTAAATACTGCAGTTTAAACTTAATTAAAAATTACTTGTACTGGAGCTTTTTTTTCTGCTCCAATTTAAAACATTTTAATTTAATCTAAAACCTTTGGTACAATGTCTCATTTTTTATGTGTTAATGTAACAAATTTACAAGCATACTGAAATTGAATGCACACACACACACATCAGATCTGTAGGAGATCCTCAAATACACTGATTACAAGAAATCCCTGACAAGCATGCCTTTTAGGTATTTAATAAGTTAGATTAGTGTGGTATAAGGAGGCAAATGTGATGAGCTTAATAAAAACTGAATTGAATATTAATAATGGTCTTTTAATCATGCAAGTTTGTTAAATGACTATCAGCACGAAAAGTGTAATCAGTGGGCTGAGTTTGAATTCAAACCTCATCTTCTGCATTCACTTTCATGCAAATACCCTTGGGAAAGAGATAAACTTGTTTTAGCCAGAAGAGTAATGATGCTAGCAATGAAGATATTCTAGGTCCTACAATTGGGAGCAAAGGTGATGAAATCCCAATTATTGTCCTGAAAAAATGTGCCCCTGAACTCTCCTCTGTCCTCTCCAAACTCTATAACTACTGCCTCTCTACTTCTTGCTTTCTTGCCTGCTGGAAGTCCTCCTCTGTGGTTTCTGTATTTAAGAACTCTGGAGAACCTTCAGACCCCTCTAATTACCACCCTATCAGCCTCCTACTGATTTTTGGCAAAGTGTTCAAAGGTATTATCAATGTTGAAGTAGTTCAACATCTCACAGCCCACAGTCTCTTCTCTGATAAACAGTATGGTTTTCACTTAACCATGTCTAGTGCTGATATGCTAATGACCATCACAGAGAATACATACAAGGCCCTCGACAAGAATGACAAAGCTCAAGCTGTTGCCCTAGATATCTCCAAAGCATTTGATAGAGTCTGGCATGCTGGCCTTCTACGCAAGCTACAGGGCTGTGGTATAACTGGAGGCTTGTTTGATCTAATCCAGTCATTTCTTTCAAATCGGCTAATGAAGGCAGTATTGAACAGGCATACTTCTAGATACAATCATATGAATGTGGTTGTCACTCAAAGCTCTAATCTAGATCCTACGCTTTTTCTGGTCTTTATCAACAATCTCCCTCATATAATCAGATCCCAAGTAGGCATCTACACCAATGATACCACGATTTACTCCTGCTACAATAAGAAACCTACCAATGTTGACAAAGAAAACCTCACTGCTGATCTTGAAAAAGACCTCCAATCTGTATTAGACCGGGGTAAAAAATGGCTTGTACATTTGAATGCTTTCAAAATGAAGCTGATATTCTTTAACCGCCATAAAAATGGCTCCTACCCCCACATTAGCATAGATCAGGCTAGTCTACCTGAAAGCAAATCCCTGCACCTCCTCAGCCTAACTCTCTCAGCTGACCTCAAATGGAATGACTACATTGAATCCATAGCTTAATCTGCTGCTAGGAAGGTTGGTTTACTGTGCAGGGCCAGGATGTTTTTCTCTTCTGAATCCATCTTGCACATATATAAATCTGCCATCTGCCTGTGCATTGAATACTGCTGTCACATCTGGTTGGGTGCCACTGCTATTCATCTGGGGGTTCTTGACAAAATCCAACGAAGAATCTGCAATGTAATTGATTCCGACCTGGCAACTCGACTCCAGTCACTTTCTCACTGACATAATGTGGCTTCCCTCTGTCTTTTCTACAAATACTTTCATGGCTTTCACTCTAATGAGCTTAACTCCCTGGTGCCCCTTCTGCATAAATTTACTTGAACTAATAGACTAGTGACTAGGTCTCACTCTTTTACAGTGAAACCAATCAAATGTAACTGCAATTTCTACTCTATTAGCTTCTTTTCTTCGCACTTCCTGCCTGTGGAAGTTCTTTCCATATACTTGCTTCCCAGTCAGCTACAATCTCCAAGAATTTAAATGCAATGCCAATTGCCATCTCTTATCTCCTTGACTTGCATCTTTTCCCTGACAAACCTTGTATCATGTTCCTTTCTCCATTCACTCTACTCCCATGCAGATTTCTTCATACCAATGTTCTGATCCTTCTCTTACCCATTCTCTAACACCCACTGTAATTTGTTCCTCTTTCTTATCACTCTCCTCTTATATAACCCCCTGCACACCAGTAGCAGTACTGCCTTGCTTGGGGTGAAATGACTATAAAAAATATCACAATGCATAGCCAGCCATAAGTGCTTCCTTTAACAAGCTGTTACTAATCCTGGAAAATATGGATATTTTTGGAATTTGTCAAACATGATAAAAAGTGATTGCTTGATTTAGTCATGCTTAGAGAGCAAAATAGAAAAAAAAACAAGTTCCATCTAATATTTTTTTATATTGTCTAATGGCTTCTAAGAAAATAATATATTAATATTTATAATAATAAATATTAATATATTAATTAATTAATTAAATGTTATAATTAATAAATGTTATAAATTAATTAATTAATTAAATGTTATAATCGATGCAACAAAGATTATGCTACTGATCTCTTGACTTCCTTACCGTAGCCTTGGTGCCCCACACCTTCGCCCATACGAAGACACTTCTTTCTTAGTATTCGATACAATTCAAATTCAAAACAACTTGGCTAACACTGTAAAACACACTTTTCTTAGAAGCCATTAGACAATATAAAATATTAAAAATAATATTATTAAAAATTCAAATTTTTATATTTTTGGAATTTGTCAAACATGATAAAAAGTGATTGCTTGATTTAGTCATGCTTAGAGAGCAAAATAGAAAAAAAAAGCCAAGTTCCATCTAATAAAGTTAATGCTTTAATTTCTATTAGAGGCCATTGTGATATTACAATCCTGTCAGGGTTTACAATGGGTGTAATAACATTTTTAAGGTATTTTATGCATGGGTGGTTTTATAAACTTACAACTACTTTCTTTTTCTGTCAATAATCATAGCATTTCAGTAATTTTACAGATGTGAAGATTTACACAAGGTTGTACATGGAACCTGCAAATCTTGAAAATCATAGAAAAGTTATGGGTTTTTTGTCATTGAATCATTTAATATATGGATAATGTACTGGAATTATCTTGGAATGGCCTGTTTTGTAACACGATCCCTGAACTGTTGCAATGTTAAACTTAATAGGATGTGTTCTCGATAAAAAAAAATGAAGCAGACAAATATTGCAATGTTGAATCATTTTTTCTCATACTTTACCATTACTTTTTTATTTTGGATTTTTCTGTCCTGAGAGTGAGGTCGGTGTAGCATGTATCATTCTCTTTTGATTTTTTTTTTCTTTCAAGTGTCCAGTAAGCAAGAAACATGATTTAATTGTTGGGGCACTCTCCACCTTTCCACGGAAATGGACTATTCGAATCACTATATAAAATAGTAGTGATTATACCTCGAGGAAGGAAGTCGACGAAGGAAGTCGAGTGAGCGAGTCATTCGGGTATTTCCGGTATTGCACCAAAAGTGTTCTACTAGTCAATCTATCACGTCTTTACGACGATACTGTATACTAATTACCTTGTTCTGTATTCTACTAATCCTCACCTCTTGTAAATACTTCTCTTTTCCTGTCAATACACCTACTTTTATACTATTACGTTGTTTTGTATTATTTCACATAATTCTGTTACTCGATGTAACATTAACCTATTAACATTTCATTCTTTTTACAGATAATTGACAGAATGACAAAAAGAAGCTCTTCATACTGTGATATGTGGGGTGGGGGAGCTAATATAGGTTGACAATGATCACGTTGACGACTTTAGATGGTGGCTAATGAAAGGCACCCAGCCTCATCCAGTTTATTGCAAGTTATGGAACAGTACTATAGATTTGTGTTGTGGTGTACATTGTGGTGCAGAGGATATCAGATCGGAACGATGAACTGGAGAACCGAGTTCGAATTCCAGTTGAATTCCTTGCATTCACTTATGCACAAATACACTTGGGAAAGATATTAATCTGTTTCTTCCCTCCAGTTATGGGCTAAATAACAGGACAGATTGGGTTCTATAGCCTTGGTCAGCAACCAGTCTACCGCAGAAAGCAATGGCAACCTACTGCAGGATAATCTTCTGCTCAGCCAGTCATGTCTCTTTCAAGACATGATCGCCCAGAGCATGTATCATGTATGGCACTCAACTGACTGACCATAGATTTATCAAACATGTGAAGAAGTTCTTTATTTACTCTGTTCAGACTGTTGTCCACATTTTTACTACCTTGTTAGGCTTTATCAAAAGTACTTTAATTAACAGCACTTCTTTCCACGTTCCACCCGTCTATTTTAAAATAGCCATATATTGATCTATTGAAGCAAAATATTTGGGAGAAGTACAAAGAAGTAAGGGGGTACAAAGTACAGCTGCTTTTACAAGGGTGTGGGACTTAGTACAATAAATTTTCATTAATATTTTAAAAATTAAACATTTTAATATTTAGCATACATAATACTCCCAGTATTTTAAATACAATTTAAGGATTAAAATAACAATTACTTATTTATTAAAAATGCCTGTTTTTGTATATCTTTTCCTTAAGTTTTATATACAAGAATTCAGTTTCCAGTATGCCCTGCATATATGAGAACTAAATAAAAAAGACAAATATTGCCACGTTGAATTATTGATACATGGGAGGAGATAATATATGATGAAAATGGTCATGTTGATGACTTTAGATGGTGGCTAATGAAAGGCACCCAGCCTCATCTAGTTTATTGCATGTTATGGAACAGTACCATAGATTTATCAAACATGTGAAGAAATTCTTTATTTAGTTATGGTTATGTAAGCATTGTCCAAAAGCCATCTGTCTTGTCTTTGTTTCCATTTGCTTTTACTTCTGTTAATCTATGTTTGATCTTTCTATAGATTGTTTCAGGGAAACAGTGTCTCTTTATTACATGCTGATTTGGAACCAAAAACATAATCTTCAGGCAATTTAAGCTTTAATGTTACTCATATAAAATCAAAAAAACATTTCATTCGGCCCTCCTTTATTTAAGTAAAACACCTAGTAAAAATGTTATGTTAACGTTATTATAGTTGTAGGTATTGTACACAAAAGCTATCTTAATAAAACTGGTTTTATTTTTGCACTTACAAGCGAATGTATGAATAAAAACATCATAAAACCTGTATAAATGAAACACATGTATGAAAAAAAAAACGCTAAAAATCCCAAAACAGAAGTGAATGAAACTTTTTATTTATTGAAAAAAGTATTTTACTTTATATTTCTCAATGGAACTTTTGTGTGTTTTTTTTTTTTTTATCAATCAGCTCATTAATCCTTGGTTCAGTAGTGGCCAGTGCACACCTCAAGTCATCTTCTACAGCCAGCTTGTTCCTTGATTTTGTTTTTATTGCTGGTAATGCAGAAAACCCACTTTCACACAGGTAGGTATCATAAATAAAGCCTGCAATTAAAACATAAGCATTACTTCATTTGACACAACTGCATATAATATTTCATTCATCTTATTGATGACGTTGAGATTTGCATTGCCAATGGGAAGAAGCATCTTACAAGTAGATAAAAACAAATTTGAAAATATGGACAAAATTATAGGGTGTGTATCACAATCTAGCACATTATGAGTATACGCCAGTATAAATTAGAATCTTTTGGACCACTTGAAATTCTTTCATGAACCACTAGGGGACCATGGACCCCTGGTTGGGAACTAGGATTTAGAGAGATGACTAGATATACTTTTAAAAGCAAATTTGTTGATTTATTTTCAATTATCAATGCTCAAAATAAATGAATCAGGTTATGTCATTCACTTTTTGAGGACTATTTCAACTATCACTCCATCTGAAATTCTCTAGTTTATCAAGGGAAATGTTAAAGAATGATACTGAAATTTTCTGAAGAAAATTTGGTGAACACCCTGTTTAAGTTTATATGGGAAAGTCTTTGATTTAAGAAAAGAAATAAAAATTGTTTATTGATTTTGTTGAGATAAGGTAAGAATAATTTTTTCTATCAGTTTCATAAAATTTTATTACAATAGATTCTCATAATTGTTCTATTTTATTATTAGTTATTTTTTGTTAATCTCTTGTGTGTCCTGGCACATGGCTCAATGGATGAAAGCATTGGTTAGACACAGGTTCTGAGTTCAATACCTGGCTAAAGAAGTGGTGAACAAAAACTTATAAAGGGAGATAACTAAGGCATTTGGAAGCAGTATGGCCCATAGAACGAGAACCCTAATAAAGTGTTTAGTTTGAAATTCTAATCACCTGAAGAAGGCCAAAGTGTATAATGGTCAAAACGTTGTGAATATGGCAATAAAGATGCTGACCAAATAAAATCCACTGCTAAGCAGGTTGGGTCACTGTGTCGGGCCAGGATGTTTTTTCTGCCTGAATCCATCCTGCATATATACAATTCAACCATTTGTCCGTGCATGGAGTACTGCTGCCATATATGGTCAGGCGCCCCTGCTGTTCACCTCAGTGTTCTCGACAGGGTCCAAAGGAGAATCAGTAATGTGATAGGTACTGACTTGGCAGCTTGACTACAGCCACTTCCCCACCGTCGAAATGTGGCCTCCCTTTGTCTGTTCTATAAATACTTTCATGGCTTCTGCTCGGACGAACTTAAGTCATTGGTGCCTCCTCAACAGGTGTTTACTCATGCAACCAGATTGGCAACTGGGTCCCACCCGTTCACAGTAAGGTTAGCCAAATGCAGACAACAATTCTACTTCTGCAGCTTCTTCTCTCGCACTTCCCGCCTGTGGAACTCGCTCCCATACTCTTGCTTTCCTGACAGCTACAACCTCCAGAAATTTAAATGCAATGTCAATACTCATCTATTAACCACTTGACTCTAGCCCTTTCCCCACCCCGTATATCCTTTCCTTTCTCTCCACCTTTGAAGCTGTCATCACACCTGTATTCTCATCTTTCTACTGCTCTTTTCTAACTGGTTCGTCTTCCTCTTCACTCTCTTCTAATTAATCTTTTTATACTTATGTAGCCCCCTGCACATTAGTGGCATTACCGCTTGGCTCGGGGTGAAACGATTAAAAAAGATGTAAATAGTCATTTTTTTCTTATTACAATTAATTTATAAACTAAAGTTTTCATAGGTAAGTATAGGATAAACACATCTAGCGTTCAGTGTAATATGCAGTGGTGGCATCCTAAATTCCCGGTTCTATAAGGGTAGTTAATCTTTAGGAAGCCGTTCTGCTTATTTCCTTTTCAATCTGGAAAGAAATAGCTTGATATTATCAGAAAGAATTAAAACATTTTTGTAATGTAATAGAAAACATTTATTTATTAAGATACTAGCAGTATAGACAGGCGTTGCTAGGGTGTAATGAAAGCTTTAAAACTAATCCATAGTCCTGGAGCTCAGACTCTTTGGACGTTGGCACGAAAGACTAAAAAGCAATAGTTGTTTCCAGTTAAAGCAAAACCGTAGACTGAAAGAAAAATGAATGGATGTAAGTCAAATTTTGATTTCCTGGTATCGATATCAAAATAAGTTTTTTTTGTCGTAAACTGAATTTTGAAGGCTAAATAAGTCCTCCGAGTAAATGGTATCATGGCTGAGACTAAGAACTACAATTATACCTACTTAGAGCCAAACCCGAAGCAAAAACTAAAATAAAAGGGCTGAAAAATATACAGACATACAGGGAGATAAACAGACACACACAAGCATCTTGCCTGTTATATATATATATTATCAATTTTCTGCACTATTGTAAGAACTGCAACCTTGAAACTTCTGAATATCGTTTCTTATGTCTTTGTCTATGAGTGTATCAAATTTAATTAAAATCGGACCACTCCTTCTATAACCCGATTTTTTCGATTATCGATTTTCGATGTTTATCGGGGATACCTCGACACAAAACCTAGCTAAGAACATTCGCAGACGCTTATAGTACAACTGTAAATTTTCAAGAAAATCGGTTCAGCCATTTCAGTGTCTATAGGTAACGGACACACACACACACACACACACACACACACACACACACACACACAGTTCCATTTATAAATAAGTTTAGATTTCCAGATTGAAATTCCGAAGTATGATGCTTTTTTTAATCTAGTGTTATCAGATGTGTTATGGTTTCATAACTACATTTGAGCTGAATTGCTGCAGACCCAGTGATCCAATGGAAGACCTATCAAATTTATGATTAGATAATTTGCCATATTTTTAAATTAAAAAGAGTAGGGTGTGTGTGTCTATTAGAGTTTCAGTAGGCATACATTTAAGCTGAGTATAATTAATATTTTAGCCATTAACATGCGTAAACATTAGCCATTAATATATAATATTATTTTCAGATAATTCAACAAATGGTTTGCTAAGCTTTTATAATTTTAAGAATCAGTTTGTAAAAACTGGTGCAAACTTGTCCGTCAGTTAAGTGTCATATATGATACACACTTTGGCAATCATATCTCGAAATAGACATGACTGACTGGGGAGAAGATTATCCCACAGTAGATTGCCATTGCTTTCAGCGGTAGACTGCTTTCTAGCCAAGGCTATAGAACCCAATCTGTCCTATTATTTAACCCATAACTGGAGGAAAGCAATGGATTAATACCTTTCCCAAGGGTATTTGTGCGTAAGTGAATGTGAGGAATTCAACTGGAATTGAAACTCAGTTCTCTGATTTGTCATTCCAAGTTGATATCCACTGCGGACGCCACTTCTGTTAATATGGGATCTCAGGCCTCTTCTTGGCGATTTGAAACATATATTCTGAGAATAAATTGTGAATAATAAAGATCCTTGTAGCTATACATGTTTATATTGGTAATAGCTATGGTAATATTAACGATTTCTCTTAAAATTATTTTTCAAAAAAATAGGATTCTCAAGTCTAGCAGTTGTTTCTATCTTTTTTTTATGGAGGCTTTCTTTCTTAGCCTCTTATTTGAAGTAGTGTGAAATATCAATATTGTCGGTATGTGACTAGTATCCCTTTATATGTGATATTCTTTTTAGTTGTTGCTTCTGTTAAAGTCTTAAAGGAGTTATTTGGGACAATCCTTTCTCTCTCTCTCTCTCTCTCTCTCTCTCTCTCTCTCTCTCTCTCTCTCTGTATGTGTGTGTGTGATTGACAGTAAAATTTCCAAAGAAACAAAGAAAAAACATTTTGCAAATGTTCAGGGAATATACAATACATTGCTAAAAAATGCATGGACAATAGTCAGGTGATATGCAACACATTGCTAAAGATGCTTGGACAATAGTCAGGTGATATGCAACACATTGCTAAAGATGCTTGGACAATAGTCAGGTGATATGCAACACATTGCTAAAGATGCTTGGACGATAGCCAGGTGATATGCAATACATTGCTAACGATACTTACAAAATGGTTGCCTCGTTCCATTGCTCCATAAAGTATCAAACTTCTTCTATCAGGTTTCTTCTTTAAAAGAGTTACATTAAAAAAAAAAAACAACAACAACAACAACAACAACAATGACTGCTATATCTGAAGCTGTTCTGTCCCCATTTTCCCGTGAATCATTATTAACTAGCTTTTGTTTCATGTTGTTATCTTCTTTAAAGAAAAGCAATTGAGAGGATGAATTCTCGCCTGCTCTCACGGGGAAATTTTTTTGTAATGTCTATTTCTTATCTGAGAGTTAATAACGGTTTTCCAAACCATCTTATAGATCACCATATTAAAATGTTCCTTTCTAACGTAACCAATAGCAATAATAAACATACAAAAAGAAAAAAAATATTTCCTACAAAATCAAATGCATGGTAACTGTCAGCAATAAGGATCTTCACTTAGAAACATAAAGAAATATACAACTCCAGTCAACAAAAACGAAAAAAAGCAGATTATCTTATATACAAAAAAAGTTAAATCTGCTAAGTTCATTGTCAAAAATAATGACTTACCTGCAAGATCCGAATTATAGAGAACCAATATTATTTACAAATTGACTTAAAGAACTGTGTTTCTGATCTATCCAAATTTGTAAATAATTATATTGGATATTCTACAACACATCTAACAAGAAGAATTACGTTACATCTCTCTGACCATAGGTCAGTTAGGTCTCAATTAAATACACAGATAGAACTACCAAACACTATTCTCAACATACTTGTTGATAATACAAATATCAACATTTAAAAAAAGGTAAAATAATAGAAGCTTTTTTAATGAAAATAAAAAAAAAGCCATCACTCAATATCAACTTTGAACGCAACTACAATATGCTAATCGTCTTTGGAAAATAAAAAACATTCCTATAACTCTAGATATATACCATAAAACAATCCATACATTCAGTTAAAATAAAAATTCTTCCTTTATAATGGCTAAAGTATAACTAAAAATGCTCAGACGTGCAAAACATTTGAAGAGTTTCTATATAATTTATACCCAGAAAAGAAAAAAAAATTATGAGAAAACATGAAAAATTAAATAAAAACCCTAACCGCAGTACGATAGATAGATAGATAGATAGATAGATAGATAGATAGATAGATAGATAGATAGATAGATATCTTTCGGTTGAAGTAAGTTACTTTTCTTGTTTGCTCAACAGTTTCCTAGAAGAATTGTACCAACAGATTTTATTGGTCTAGGCACGTTGGTATTCAACCAATCACAGGCCTCTATCGAATTGGCGCCAAAAGATTAATCTTCTTTCTCTTTCTCTTTCTGCTTCGAACTCCGACTAAGACAGACGGGCCGCCAAAGTCTGACATTTCAATGGACTTTATCTAAGATACCAGAGAATATATCTTATCAAGTTACAATAACTTCACATCTTATCAGATAAGTTTAAAGCCGGAAACATCACTCTTTGTTTGCAACCGTTGAATGTATAATTGTATATTGTGTAATACAATTATTCCTAATGATAATATCGTGTCATGTGTCATTTTTTCCATGTCTTGTTAATATTCACCGAAACAAAATTAACACCAGGTTTCACCTAAGTCACCATAGTACCTTGGCAGTCGTTTTTAATGAAACTATACCCAATTATATATATAAATATATAGGGTGCAGAGGTTTAGTGATACCTGGGACCAACTCCTTGATTGTATGCCACTAAAACTCAAATGCGCGGGGGTTACAGGGCCTCGTACTGAAAAAAGTGAGAAAGGAAAACATTTTAAATCTGCAAAAACAGATGAAACATGAAATAAACACGTTATTAAAATTAAATATAAACTACTTTTTTATTTCACTCATTCATGCCCTGGGCTGTCGCATTTTCTGCAACCCCCGACCACCTTTTGCACCAACAGACCCAGAATTAAATATTCATTTCAGTTAAATTGGGCATTTTTTTTAAAACTCACTTTTATTTCTGTTCATCATATTTAATGTGTCAGAAGTGCATAAATTTCTAATTTTGTTTGAAACTTAAGAATGTTTAGATTATTGTTAGAATTTTATTTTCATTTATCTTCTGAGCCCTATTAAAACATAAGTACGCATCTTTGTTGCCCCCTTCTCACTGAATTTCTATGCATGGGGTTTCAGAAAAACAAAGGTTTATCGCGAAAAGATCAATATTTTCTTCTTTTTTTTTCCTTCTAGGTGCCGTGTCCCTTCAGAACGTAGGTGATCACGGCCCTCCACTTGGAAAGCAGAAGGTGTTCCTTGAAAGATGTTTCCATCCGACATCTGTTTAAGAGCAAACGAGAAAGAACCATTTGTGACAACTGGCGTGGCATTTCCATACTGTGCATTGCAGACATAATCCTTACTCACATTATACTCAACAGAATCATCACCTACCTTGTTGATGATATACATCCAGAGTCCCAGTGTGGATTACGCGATGTTCGTGGAACTGTTGACATGATTTTTTTTGCTCAGACATGTCACTGAGAAACTCCATGAGAAGAGCTCACCAATGCTTTTGGTACTGCCAGCAAGAATGCCGATGGAAGGTTCTAAAGAGGCTGGGTATACCAAACAACATGCTGAACATTAATTTCTTTCATCAAGGAATAAAAGCTTCTATTCTTTCTAACGATCAATCATCAGTTCCGTTTGATGTAACAAATGGTACAAAATTGCGTGATAGCACCAGTTTTGTTTGCCTTGTATTTTTTCCTTATGCTGAAACATATGGGGACCTCAAAAAAGTGGTTCAGTTTGAGTTCTGGACAACTGGTGGTTTACATAATCCCCAACGATTAAATGCATAAACAAAAACAAGGATAGCTTTGATATTATATTTGTTGGCGGACCTGCATGACCGGTACCCCCTTGTAATGTTTTCTTGCTTTTCATTTTTTTAAAACCTTTTTTCAGTGCATTCTTATCGATTAGATCCTAAACTTTCCGATTGACAAAAAATAAATAAATAAAATTTGAAAAAAATTGAATATTTAAATATTTTTAGGCGGTGCTCAGTTTCTCATACAACGTTCTAGTAAATCGATCCCCCATACTGGAAACACTCGCAAAAAAAAAAAAAATATGGTGGGGGCAGTCCTACGGGTTTGCCGATCTGTTGTTTGCTGATAATGCTGCGCTAGTCGCAGGAAGCACAAGATCTTAATCGATTTTCTGAACACCAGAACACTTTCATTTGTCTTAGAGACTGTTGGACAAATTTCTTGCACTTTTTGTGAGCAAGCCTTAATAACAGAAAATGATTTAACATTAAGCCATTGCTTGAGTACCATATGCATCTGGTTGATCATGACCTCTTATCTCAGTGTTATTTTCGTCGTACCAGTCCTGGTGCTTCCTTTTTGGAAGGCCAAGAACTTCAATAAATGATGAGTAAATAGTATCCTTTAGAGACTTCTACGATATTTCTACATTATCACTGATTTCAACAGAATCTAAACTAGAGTCGTGTGGCACAGACAACTCATTTCTTTTACCTTCAGTCTTCAAAGCGAGTACTTTGATTCGATTGGGTATATTTGAGCCAGCCGAATACGTTTGGCCGGAACAGAGGTTTAGTTGAACAGATATTCTGCTTTGGAGCAGAGCTGGATCTGAAAGACACGTTGTTCTATGAATTTTCGGGTGATGTGTAAATCAGCCATGTCTCGCTTGTTAGTTATGATATGGTCAATCTGATGCCAGTTTTTTGGATTTTGGTTGCATCTAGGTTGTTTTGTGATGATTCAGCTGTTGAAAGATAGCGTTGCTGACACAAAGATCAACTTCCTTTGTGTTCATCCGGGTGATCTAACGCCTTGTTCCTGTGCGAAGGCGCACGGTTTTACAAGGTATGCAAATGAGAGGTGGGCATGTCGACATACTAGCAGCCCGTTGTAATTCGTATACAAATAAGCAGCTGATAAAAGGGGTAAAATGAGGAAAGGCGGCGATTTGTGCAGTACGAACTTTGTCGGTTGACGAAGTGTTTGAGCAAGAAGACGACGACGACAAAGACGAAGACGACGACTATTACGACGACGTTGGAAAAACAAGGAAACCAAGAGAGTATCTGTTGCCGTCAAAAGTTTTGTTTGCCTGAAACACAGGCGTATTACAGATTTCCTTTTCGTTACATCCTTACACTCGGAAAGAAGACACAACCATTTGAATTCATTTTATCTACGCCATGCAGGCCAATGAGACCAGGCCATGTGAGATAATCCCTTCCAAACCATGCATTGAAATCAGAAAACAAATTTACTGGGAAAAGAAAATTTGGAGATAATGGAGCGCAATTTATCATAAAAGGTCTCAATTTTTTTCTCAGGACTTGATATACTTGGCGCGTAGCAACTTACAAGCATGATTTGGGACCCCATCTCAAGATCTAACGTCAGTGTCATTATGCGATCGCCAACTCCCTGTGAGATCAATGATTTTGCAACATCAAATCTTATAGCAAAGCCCACACATGACTGATGATGCTCGTCTTCACTTTTACCACTCCAATAAAATACATAACCACCACCAATCTCCTTCAGCTGAGAAGTACCTGCAAACCGAGTTTCACTAAGAGCATAGATGGAAACACCGTATTTTCTTAAGGTACGTGCGAGGAGCCGAGTTCAAATTCCAGTTGAATTCATTGCATTCATTTACGCGCAAATACTCTTGGGAAAGGTATTAATCCGTCTCTTCCTTCCAGTTATGGGTTAAATAACAAAACCGATTGGGATCTATACCCTTGGCTGGCAACCAGTCTACCGCAGAAAGCAATGGCAACCTACTGCGGGATAATCTTCTGCCCAGTCAGTCATGTCTCTTTTGAGACATGATCGCCCAAGCGTGTTTCATGTATGGCACTTAACTGACATGAGATGAAAGCAGTTCTGCGTTCTAGGTTGATATTTTTATCTTGTAGTGTTCTGATATTCCAAGAACCAAGACTAAAATTTCTACTTTTCCTTTTTACATATTTCTGTTGTTTTTTACTGCATAATTTCACAACCAGACAGCCGCAGTATCTGCCAAATCAGAGAAATGACCAAACAATGTTTAGGGTTCGTTTTCTCACCACTTCTCAGATTGTGGAAAGCAGTGGTGCATCTAAATAGATCTGCTTTGTCACGATCAGAGGACACGGATTGCACACTTGCTCAGGGTTTTGCGCAGAAACGGTCATCATCTGATAGTCGCCACCGTGCAGGGCGCACGCTAAGAACCTCCAGTAGTATCCTCTACCTGTTCACATCACCATTGTTCGATCGACAGTGGCCTTGAGACAGCGAGATGGAAATAGAAAATCATAGAATCGAACTGTCCACATAGATGATTTGATTCTAGTGTTGAAGAACCAGCCAACTGATAACAAGGTGATGGTACAAATATTTGCCACGAACACAATGAACAACACCTTTAGAATTAATTATTAATAAAATCTGAGTACCACACACACACACACACACACACACACACACACACGACGCTTTGTCTGTGGCTCAGATTTTTGAAAATGGGCCACGTATTTTTCAGCAGCACCTTATATATATATCGTGTCGCCCCAAGTAAGGCATTTTACTGCCACTGTTGAGCAGGGGGTTACATAGGAGGTAAGTTATGAGAAAGACTGACAGGTTATAGGGAGGTGTCAGGAAGAGGGTAGGAGAAGGGTGAGAATACTGATGAAAGTGGAGTGGACGAAGAAAGAAGCATGAGAGAGAGAGAGAGGGGGTGGGGAAGCAAGTTAGTGAGATAGGAGATGACTATTGAGTTTACATTTGAATTCTTAAGTTTGTAGCTGTCAGGAAAGCAAGTAACCGGGAGGAAATTTCACAGTGTGAGAGAAGAATCTGCTTACAATTTATTGGTTGCACAGGAAAAGGGTAGGACCTAGTTTCTTATCTATCTATCTATCTATCTATCTATCTATCTATCTATCTATCTATCTATCTCAGTCTCTATCTATCTATCTATCTATCTATCTATCTATCTATCTATCTATCTATCTATCAGTCTGTACATATCTATCTATCTATCTATCTATCTATCTATCTATCTATCTATATCAGTCTGTACATATCTATCTATCTATCTATCTATCTATCTATCTATCTATCTATCTATCTCAGTCTGTACATATCTATCTATCTATCTATCTATCTATCTATCTATCTATCTATCTATCTATCTCAGTCTGTACATATCTATCTATCTATCTATCTATCTATCTATCTATCTATCTATCTATCTCAGTCTGTACATCTATCTATCTATCTATCTATCTATCTATCTATCTATCTATCTATATATATATATATATATATATATATGTATTCAGTTAGATAGGTGTGAGTTTGTGACCCTTGGTTTTACGCTTTTGCGATCGTCAGACAAACTGATCCAATATTTTTTAAAAATCAATCAGTTTGTCTGTCGATCGCAAAAGCGTGAAACCCAGGGTCACAAACACAAACTGAATATGTTAGCTCTATTACTGATATTGAGTGCTTTCAAATAAGTACCGCGCATATATGAATAATATTGTCATCCGCAGACAGATCTGTTTCGCCGTATGACAGCTCATCAGTACGGTTAGACTCCGATTGTTTTTTTACCCAGGTTGAAACCCGACCGAAATGGCGTCAGTCGGCGACTCTACCCCTGGTCTATGGGCGTTCGGTGGAAGTAGGCAGACTTTTTAGCGTATATCATTATACGCGCCCAATAGCTAGAGCGCTCTAATTCATTTCCCTGAATGAGCGATGCGTACATGCCAGAGTAGCTACTGTTTATCAAAGTCTACTACTTTCCCAGAGTGCTCAATCAGGGTGTGAGAGCGTAAATATTGTCATCCAACAAATTGCATATATATATATACACATTTCACACACACACACACACACACACACACACACACACACACACACACACACACACACACACATATATATATACCCATCTACGCAGCCGCAAATATATGCTTTTTGAATCTGTGTTTTTTTTTTTTTTTTTTGTTAAAACAACCCTTTATCACTTTCTGATAAACTCTTTGATTTCACAGATATTTTTCTAAGCATAAACTATAGAGGCCACCTGCATGCAAGCAACATTCCATGTCCACTCATTCATAGATAATCCTAATTAAATGATTAGCTGACCTTAAACGGCTTGTAATTTCGAGACCATGCCCTTTTATCTGACTGCTTTGCTTTTTTTTATTCTTTAAACATTGATTTTTCCTCGCTAAATGTATCGTTCATTCATTGTATTAAAAAGTCGTAAAAGAGATTACAGTCAAATATTTCAGTCAGTCACATGATAACATATAAATTCCATGGTTACCGACGACAAAAATTATCCATCATCTTATGCTTGTACTATTCTCTCACCTTTTGACGTGTATCTAACTTTCTTATCCCTTCCGTTCTTCGTTACCCGTCAATGATTTTTTGATCAAAATCTTAGGCAAACATGGATTTAGTTTCATATGACTAAACGAATAAGGAATACACATACGTTTACTACTACGTCCTGTGATTAATTCTTTTGTTTATTCATAGTTTGATATTCATTTAGATATATATTCTAGGCTCTATCTTTCTGTAAAATCTTTTACGCCTTTTTCCTTCTTAACTATGTTTCAATCTTTCGTTCATTGTCTGTTGATGATATCCAGCCAGAAAGCCTGTCACTCTGCCACTCCTCGTCTTTCCTCTTTCGTCACAAATCACTTCTTCCTGTCTCTCTATCTCTATCTCACGATCTTTCTCTCTCTCTCTCTCTCTCTCTCTCTCGCACACACAGAGAGGGTGCAATGGATAAATTGTCGTCTAATATTACGAAAATAACACTAACATCTCATTTTAACAATATTTATTAAAATCACGAAAAATATCGTGAAATAATAAAGAATAAATTCATTCAATAAAACCTCCATTGGCTTCAGTCACGATCTTCAGACGACTCCGGAATCTCCTGCAACTATTTTTTATGTCATTATTATGCCAAACCTCAACTTTAAAATTGTTCCAAAATCAACCTGCTCCATTGCACACCTCAAGACATCTGTAGAAATGACCCGCTAAAATTTGGTATCAAATGTAGTTTGAACGAGTAGTTTGAATAACTTCTTAAAATATCATGTACCTTCAAGGTGTAGGTGATCAAGTCTCTTTTTCTTTATTCTGCGAAGTGTAATGAAAAAAAATAAAGTGGTTTTGTAGCGTAGGGAGCTGGTTAATGTTTACCTGCTTTGGCCTTGTGTCAGACTTAACCGAACTCCCTATAGCTTACAGGATTTTTGTTGAATTATCATTAGAATTATTATTAGAAGGTTTTCATCAGAAGGTTGGTTTTCGGCAGGTTGGAATGTGTGTATTAGTGTAGAAGAGTGGAATAATAAAATATACATTTTTAATGTTAAAATAGAAATTTATTAAAGAAGGAATAACAAGAGTTGTAGAAATTAATGTTCATTGAGAAAGTTAAGTGTATCAAGAATTTGTGTTCAATGATAAAATTGAGGCGTTAAAAGTTCGTACAAAATGTTTGTAGCAATAATTGTTGAGAGAGATAAGGAAAAAGAGAAAGAGAACAAGATGCGACCTGACCTTATCTCCGGGTCGATAGTTTAGTTTATCTACTCCAATCGAAAAAAAGAAAAAGAAGTGAAAAGATTGGAAAGGAGAAAGCCGGAAACCACATCCTAAACAGGGAACAAGGGATGAGCCTCTTCACCTGTTCAATAGACGTGGGTGGAGTGTGAGCCGGGCGATAGATAGATCTATCTACTCCAATTGAAAAAAAAACAACAAAAAAACAAAGTGAGAAGATTGGAAAAGAGAAAGCCGGAAACCACATCCTAAACAGGGAACAAGGGATGAGCCTCTTCACCTGTTCAATAGACGTGGGTGGAGTGTGAGCCGGGCGATAGATAGATCTATCTACTCCAATTGAAAAAAAAAACAACAAAAAAACAAAGTGAGAAGATTGGAAAAGAGAAAGCCGGAAACCACATCCTAAACAGGGAACAATGGATGAGCCTCTTCACCTGTTCAATAGACGTGGGTGGAGTGTGAGCCGGGCGATAGTTATGTATCTGTTTTAAGCATTTTCTCTGTGTTTTTAATGTTGATTTCAAATCTGTTTTCTTGTGAAAGTAACTCTCACAAATTATCTAGTTGTTCAAACAAACGAACGAAATCACGAAATGTTGACCCAGGAAAAGTTGAATATAACATTGGATGATAGTAATTACTTGGTTAAATAAATAGCAGCAAATACCAATACTCAATTGCTCACTGTTCCCTTTACTACAAATACACCAGCAACTGGTGTTGTATATGTACACCGTGGTCTTGAAGTGGTAAGCTTGTCATCATATTTTCTTTATTTTTAACTTTTCGTGTCTACTGCACTGAGGTAAGCTACAGAATTTGTGTTAACATTGTTATATTAGGTGCTTTTAATTGTCTGTGTTATTTTCTCGAAGGTACACACGCACACGAACACACACATATATAGATATATTTATTGGGGCAATATATACATTTGAATATTTTTATATATCAGAACAATTTTAGAATAAATTTCTGACAAAGTGGAAAAGATTTTTCGCGTGATTGAATTCATCGGACTAAAGTGATGTTTACGTTGATGGGATTACGCATGGAGGAGAGGGGTCACTGAACTTTCAATTTGAATTTTTCAATTTGTTATCTATCTATCTATCTATCTATCTATCTATCTATCTATCTATCTATGCATTCAGTTCTATCTATCTATCTATCTATCTATCTATCTATCTATCTATCTATGTGTGTGTGTGTGTGTGTAATTCTAAGAAAAATACTTTTGACACATTTGCATCTAAATCAAAATGTACTCTTGGGTGCCAAATAAAAGGCGTGGTCATAATAAATGGAGATTTTGGTAAAAAAAGAAAAAAGAAAATGCAATAAACACGGGTTAGTTTAGTGAACGGTGAAGTGGTGGTAGGAAATGATAAACTCAAAAAAAACAGGCAGATTTCAATAAATTGTCTAGAAATCCAAATTAAAACAAGACCTCAATGAAATATAGCAAAAACTAATTTTTTTTAATCGTATCACCCCGAGCAAAGCGGTAATGCCACTGATGTGCAGGGGGCTACATAAGTGTAAAAAGATTAATTAGAAGAGAGTGAAGAGGAAGACGAACCAGTTAGAAAGGAGCAATAGAAGGATGGGAAACCAGGTGTGATGACAGTTGCAAAGGTGGAGAGAAAGGAAAGGATATACGGGGTGGTTAAAGAACTAGAGTCAAGTGGTTAATAGATGAGTATCGACATTGCATTTAAATTCCTGGAGGTTGTAGCCGTCAGGAAAGCAAGAATATGGGAGCGAGTTTCACAGGAGGGAAGTGCGAGAGAAGAAGCTGCAGGAGTAGAATTAACAATATTGAAAATATTCCCATGAAGCTTTTCCAACTTTACAATGAATATTGTGGAATCCACCTGGCAAGTTTTAATAAAAAACACAGATACAACAATTTACCCCTCGCATAACATATGAGTGAAGAAAAAGTTCCAGCGATAATTTTTTAATGGGACGAAATAATATTAAAAGCTTTTTCTCAAACTGCGTTTAGAGGATCAGACGGCTAATTTTATGAATAATCATCGCTGATTGGTTTATTAATCGTAGCCACGTAAATCAGAGAACATGTTCTGTCGAAAAATTCCGCCACAACTTACGATGCGTTCTGGAGCCTACAAAGCCATTATTTAAAGAAGGAAAATCCATCGAGAACTTCAGTTTGGTAGGAAGCAGATGTCTGCGCAAGCCGCCATATTACAGACACTAGCAAAATTGCCCACTTCGTTCGCCATGCGGTGCGAATCTGAATCCTCAGCGAGAAATCTTCTTTTGAATAAATTGCTGCAGAAGACTCTGTCATTCAATAATACTGAACGCTTATTAAATTAAGTAGTATACTTAACATATATTATTCGTTCAACTAACTCACTCATTCTCTTTAGTCTTAGTTTAATTTGTTTAATTTTCACTCACATCCATTTTGATCGACATTCTCTACTTAAAACCAAAGTAACATTTATTTAATAATTTCTGCACCATTAACTGTTCTTAAAAGAAAGCAAATCTTTCAACATCTAATTTCGTAAACAGTAAATTTCACCACCGTCATTTCGTTACCACTAATATCATCAAACTATTAAAAAATATTTGAAATACTATTAAAAATGACCATTTGAAATACTATTAAAAAATATTTGAAATACTATTAAAAATGACCATTTGAAATACTATTAAAAAATATTTGAAATACTATTAAAAATGACCATTTGAAATACTATTAAAAAATATTTGAAATACTATTAAAAATGACCATTTGAAATACTATTAAAAAATATTTGAAATACTATTAAAAATGACCATTTGAAATACTATTAAAAAATATTTGAAATACTATTAAAAATGACCATTTGAAATACTATTAAAAAATATTTGAAATACTATTTAAAATGACCATTTGAAATACTATTAAAAAATATTTGAAATACTATTAAAAATGACCATTTGAAATACTATTAAAAAATATTTGAAATACTATTAAAAATGACCATTTGAAATACTATTAAAAATGACCATTTGAAATACTATTAAAAAATATTTGAAATACTATTAAAAATGACCATTTGAAATACTATTAAAAAATATTTGAAATACTATTAAAAATGACCATTTGAAATACTATTAAAAAATATTTGAAATACTATTAAAAATGACCATTTGAAGTACTATTAAAAAATATTTGAAATACTATTAAAAATGACCATTTGAAATACTATTAAAAAATATTTGAAATACTATTAAAAATGACCATTTGAAATACTATTAAAAATATTTGAAATACTATTAAATATGACCATTTGAAATACTATTAAAAATGACCATTTGAAATACTAAATAGAGGGTGGGGTTAAAGTAAATTCCAAAAGTTGCACCAAGTGGTGTGGGACGTTTCGTTTAGTACCGAGAGTAAATATTTACTTTGATTGCAATCTCTCTGTTTGCCTCTCTCTCTCTCTCTCTCTCTCTCTCTCTCTCTCTCTCTCTCTCTCTCACTTACAAACACATGCATGCACACACACAAATAAATGTAGGATCTTATCATTGGCTCATATATGTTTTTTTAAATTTCTACCCAAGCAAGATAATAAAGCATCTAAGACGCAGGGGGGGGGGGTACTGAGTGCGATAGAATATGAAAAAAAGAAAATATTACTGAGTGTGAATATAGGGGCTACTTATTTATTCTTTTCTGTTAGTAGTGAGAGTCCGTTCTAGTGAAGGGTAGTTGTATATTGTTGCAGGTTAACGGAATTTGGCCTTGTTGTAGATAGCCCACTATAAGTCATAAAATGATTATAAAATCAAGAAAAGCAAATTGAGTTGAAAAATAACATTTTATACATACACATATCAATTAATGCTTTTACAATTCAAGTAATAACTTGAAATATAGGTCCAACGGAGTTTAAATGTTTATGGCAATAAAAAGTTGAAAGAAAATTAATGCTTAGGAATTTGAGAGCTTGTAAGTAAGGAATGTCTTTGATGTATTCGCTCCTTAGGTCAGTAAGTAGTTTTTGAGACAGGGAAGAAGGTAAGGAGAGGTGAAGGAAGGCGAACATACTAGCCGCTTGACTTAGGTCAAGGGAATATTGATTACACTCCTCTCTTTTCTCCTCGAGTCGGTCTGCCTGTTGGGGTCTGTCTGTATCCGCTTTTTATATCCTCTTTTTGGATCACAGCAGCTCGTTTGGAATTTTACACATGTTTTTGATTCTGGGCTTCTCATTGTCTGATAAATAAAATTCGCGTAGGCTCGCGAAATGGAAATTTAATATTGGATTAATTTTTATTTTTCAACCGGAACATCTGCGCGGATCCAGCGGCGCACGGACGACTTTTGGTCATTTGCCTTTTTCTCGCGAGAGAGCAAACATCCGGTCCATTGCTTTTGCTCGGTCGGTATCACCACATGAATAATAAAAGAACATAAATTAAGACAGAAGAAAAAGATTGATATTTCATTTAAATTTTTGAAGATCAAAGTCAAAGTTGACTGGGAAGCAAGGAGCCGGAAACGAGTTCCACAAGCTAGAAATGCTTTATATATATATATATATATATATATATATATATATATATATATATATATATATATATTAATGAAAGTACGCCTAAATTTTGTGTTGTTCGTAAACTTGTACATGTAGTTTAAATTTTAGACAGAAAGAATCCAATCAATCAAGTTTCATTCAGATGTAAACTGGAAAACTATAATAAAAATTAACTTTATAATAATGTTCTGTCTGTATGATTAATAATCATCAACAAATTAAGTTCACAAGTTGACTGAGAATAAGTTGAAAAGTGTCTTTTATGCGTTGAGTAAATCATTCTAATCGTTATTCTATGTATTTCATTTACGTGCAAAAATCTTTGAAAAAGGCATGAATCCATCTCATCTCCTTCCAGTCATAGGTTGAATAGCAGAACAGGTTAGGTTGGCAACTAGTCTACCGCAGAAAAATATGGCAACCTACTTCGGGAAAATCTTGTGTCTAGTCAGTCATGGATCGATAGAGAAATAATCGCCCAACATTGTATCGCGTATGCCACTTAAATGATATATATATATATATATATATATATATATATATAGAGAGAGAGAGAGAGAGAGAGAGAGAGAGAGAAATATGTGTGTGTGTGTGTGTGTGTGTGTGTGTGTGTGTGTGCACGTGCGTGGGTGTGCGCTCGTACCACACACGCATCCATTCACACACACATACAATGTGCATATTCGTTTTCTTTCGTATATAACATAGACATTATAAAATATCCCATGATATATATATATATATATATATATATATATATATATATATATATATATATATATACAAATCCAGGTAAAGACAACCAACAGTTTTACAACTCCGAGTTCTCTGGTATTTACTTTTTTTTAAAAAGTGATTAATAGAACAAATATTGTAGAGCATAATATAATCATATAATTAAATCGTTAATTAAAAACAATATATATATATATATATATATATATATATATAATTATTACTTTAGAATATGCACAAACTACTACAAAATTGTACATTTTGTTTCGACATTGAAAGAAAATGTCTTATCAAGTAGTTAATAATGATAGTAAATGTTCTACACTAATAATTGATAAGTAATCATTGCTCTATTTTTATATTGAACACTGTTTTAAATTAATGTTGTGAACGTTGCAATTATATTCTTCGTTCCTTATACATATATATATATAATTTTTTAAAAACTTCCGGTGTTTCTTGTTCATGTGCATGTATGACAAAAACGTCAACAAACCCAGTTTCGGTGAAGTTTTAACGGATGAAACGTGTCACAAATAAGCTTTTTTCCCATTTTTGTCTTACATTTTCCTGTCTACGTGAGTGCGTACGTTCGTGAAAAAAATAAAAAAAGAGGTAAACTATATTTTTCTTGCCTACTCGTGATGGACTTTACAAAGCAAAGAGTTAAAATGAATTTTATTTTAAATAAGGTGTCTATAAAGAAACATTGTTGGCTATTAAAACACTCGTAAATATTCATAAGATTAACCGGAAATATTAGATATTTAAAAAATATATCATAGTTCATGTCTGAAGAGAAATTTTTATATGCAGTATAATATTATGTCATAAGATGTTAAAAGAGATGGAAATTAAGAGTTTTCTTTGGATATTTGAAATATTTTTGTTGTCTATGTTGGTGTGGGAAACTATTGTTTCCATTAGAAACATGGAGTTAAAGACAATCTTCGTTGCGAAGAGCTGTGTTGCTTAGTGTGCTGTTTCTTGTTTTATTTTCCAAGCTCAGCACACACACACACACACACACACATAAAATTAATTCACACCACGAGTGTCTCTAAAAATACAATTGCGCGGGCAGTTGTCCCTTACAGAAAGACCTTCGGAATCCTATTAGACTATAGTAGACTATTAGACTATACATAGTAGACTATTATATAGTATATATAGTAGATATATATATAGTATATATATATAGTATATATAGTATAGTATATACTAGTATATACTAAATAGTATATAGTATATACTAGTATATATTAGTATAGTATATATAGTATATATATAGTATATATAGTAGATATATATATATAGTAGACTATTAGACTATAGTAGACTATTGCTTTTTCCGTGTTGTCCTCGCAGTCAGGTGGAGGTAGAGTGTCATTTTCAGGGTGCAGGCCTGGGCTGGGTTTTATGAGAGACCCGCGATTGCCCATGCTGAACGTCTGCCATCCATGTTGTCCAGTAAAAAGCTAGAGTCTAATACAGCTTGGCACCGACATCGTCGCAGGAATTGCCAGAACGAAGTTTTTTGGACTGTCTTAGAGATTCCGGTTCCAGATTTGACCTCTGAGTTTACCCCCGAAACCCTAACCATGACTGGGTATGGTCACAAGGCAACGGAGGTTTAAAATCAAAGTTTTTTTTCTCTTTACACACAGTCAGTCAGTCAGTTAACACAGCGAAACACAGTTGGGCGATCATGTCTCTTTCGAAACATGACTGACAGAAGATTTTCCTGCAGTAGGTTGTTATTTCTTTCTGCTGTAGACTAATTGCAAACCAAGGCTATAGAACTTCATCTACCCTACTATTCATCCCATAACTTTAGAGAGAAGAGATGGGTTCATACCTTTCCCAAGGGTATTTGCGTGTAAGTGAATGCCACGAATTCCCCTCAGCTCTTCAATGTCTCATTCTTAGCCGATATCCACTGCACTACAACGCATGCGATCATTAATAATAATAATTACTATAAAAAACTAGAATAGGATTTATATAAACTGTATGACTATATAAATTTTATAAACTGATTATAAAATTTTATCTATTAACCATCGCAAACAATCGCTCCTACCTCTGCATTACCATGGATCAGGCTTCTCTCCCTGAAAGCAAAACACTGCGTCTACTCGGCTTAACTCTCACAACAGACCTCAAGTGGAATGATTATGTAGAATCCATAGCTATCTTCCGCTGCCAAGAAAGTCAGTCATCTGTGTAGGGCCAGGAAGTTTTTTTCCGCCTGAAACAATCCTGCACATATATAAATCTACCATCGGCCTGTGCATTGAATACTGCTGCCATATCTGGTCGGATGCGCCTGCTATCCACCTAGGAGTCCTTGACCAAATCCAACGGAGAATCTGTAATGCGATCGATCTCGATTTAGCAGCTCAGATACAGTCACTTTCTCACCGGCGCAAAGTGGCTTCCTTGTGTCTCTTCTACAAATACTTTCATGGCTTCTGCTCCGATTAACTTAGCTCACTGGTGCATCCTATGTATAAATTTACTCGAGTCACAAGATTAGCAACTGGGTCCCACCCTTTTACTGTGAAACCGATAAATTGTAAACACAAATTCTACTTCATCAGCTTCTTTTCTCGCACTTCCCGCCTGTGGAATTCCCTTCCGTTTACTTGCTTCCACGACAGCTACAATCTCAAAGAATTTAAATGTAAAATCAATAGGGGCACCAGTGAGTTAAGTTCATCGGAGCAGAAGCCGTGAATGTATTTGTAGAAGAGACACAGGGAAGCCACACTGCGTCGGTGAGAAAGCGACTGTATCCTAGCTGCTAAGTCGGGATCGATCACATTACAGATTCTCCGTTGGATTTGGTCAAGGACACCTAGGTGGATAGCAGGAGCACCCGACCAGATATGGCAGCAGTATTCAATGCACAGGCGGATGGTAGATTTATGTATGTGCAGGATTGTTTCGGACGAGAAAAACTTCCTAGCCCTACGCAGCGAATGTGGAATGTGAAAAGAATGAATTTCAACACGGATATATTTTCCTGCATATTTATACAAACCGATAAAGGATTAACGGAAAAATACAAAATGTGTGTGTGTGTGTGTGTGTGTGTGTGTGTGTGTATGTGTTTGCGCGTGCACGCACGGATAAAAAGCAAGAAAAAACATTATGCGTGTAAAAGTTGAATCGTCTGAGAAAAGATATCCCAAGTAGGCATCAGTCCAGTGTTGGTTTTGCAACCTACAACTAGCTACACTCTTGTGTAAATTAATTAAAACAGAACGAATGTCTTCTTAAGATCTTTCACCCTTTCCTTGATCACGTATACGTCGTCTCTTGGCTTTGCTTTTTTCTGACCGCATTTTCCTTTACGTTTTGGACTGATGGATCCAGTTTGTTTCTTCGCCTTGATGACACGACTGATAGTTGAAAGGATGACACCAACAGTATCCGCGATCTCTCTGTAAGGCTTGCCAGTGTGTTCGTGCAGCGTTACAACTTTCGTACGCTTGCTTGGAGTAACGTCCATCGCAGACAATGGCCGTAGGACAACTAATGCTATGTCAATCGTCATCTTCTGTCACTTTGGAACTTGTTACTTTACTCTCCTCTCTAATTCTTTCACTTTCAGTAACCCTTTGCACCATAGTGGCTTTATTCCCTTGCTTGGAGTGAAATGATTTAGAAAAATAAATAAAAAATGCTTCCAGACTCAAATATAAACGACCAATATTTGCTTAAAACCCAAACAAATGAATGCTTACAGACTCACATACACCCTTGAAATTAATTGAAACAAAACGAATAATGTCTTCCTAGGATCTTACGCACTTTCCCTAATCACGTATACGTCATCTCTTGGCTTTGTTTATCTTTTCCGACCGCACTCTCCTTTACGTTTTCGACTGATGGATCCAGTTTGTTTCTTCGCCTTGATGACACGACTGACAGTTGAAAAGCTGACATCAACAGTATCTGCGATCTCTCTGTAAGGCTTGTCAGTGTGTTCGTGCAGCGTTACAATTTTCGTACGCTTTCTTACATCGCTGACAATATCCGTAGGACAACTAATTGATAGTCGAGACAATAGCGTCTGGGCTTGATAAAAATCTGATGCAATCACGGATGACGCATTATTTTTGAAAGCCACACACATTCACTCGAAAATAGATTCATATTATTGCACACCACTGCAAATGACCTAATCTGAGGAAAAAATAGAAGTCGATTACACCCTGTCACTTCAGTGTGTTTAAAACTGATTGTATAGTGAAAGAAAGGGAAACTAAAACAGTTTGTTTCAATAAATTTGCAGAAGGGGAAATTTGAAGCAATAGGGAGCTGCTTAATCTCTGTCACTCTTTCTCATAAATTTCCTCCTATGCAACCCCCTGCAAAACAGTGGCAGTAAAATGCATTACTTGGGGCGATAGTCATCTTCTATCTCACTAACTTGCATCCTCTCTCTCATGCTTCTTTCTCCGTCCACTCTACTCTCATCAGTAATCTCATTCTTTTCTTACCCACTTCCTGACACCCCCCTATAACCTGTCACTCTTTCCCATAATTTTTCTTCTATGTAACCCCCTGCAAAACAGTGGCAGTAGAATGTTTTGCTTGGGGCGATAGTCATCTTCTATCTCACTAACTTGCATCCTCTCTCTCATGCTTATTGTTATGTTGTTTAACAGAAATTGTTGAGTAAATCATTACAAACAACAGAAATATAGTAAATGGATATATTACCGGAAAAATAGTATTTACAACAGAATTGTTAGTAGTATACAGGAACAAGGGTTTAGTAACACGTATTGTCGTAAGACGTAGAGTTTGAGAATAGCACACTTCCGGTTCACTACCGGAAATACTCGACTGACTTCTTATCGAGACTGGTTACTCGATTGCCCTCCTTGAGGTCTTTCCACTACCACTTTATGTAGTGATTGGAATAGTCCATTAGTAGAACAAAGGTGGAGAGCGCCCCAACACATACACGATTAAGTAAACTAATTGAAACAAAGTGAATAATGTCTTCTTAGGGCCTTTCACACTTTCCCTGATCATGAATATGTCGTCCCTCGACGTTTTTCTCTTCTAACAACATTTTCCCTTATGTTTTGAACTGATAGATCCAATTTGTTTCTTCCCCTTTATTGACATGACTGACAGTTCAAAGGCTGACACCAACAATATCTGCAATCTATTTGTAAGGCTTGCCAGTGTGTTCTTGCAGTGTTACAATTTTCACGCACCTGCTTCTTTAAAGTAATGTCCATCGCAAACAATGGTTGTAGGTCGACAGTCGAGCCATAGTGTCTGGGCGTGATAAAAATACAACGCAATCACGGATGACGCAATGTTTTTCAAGTTCAAACAAATTTCTTCATACATCCTGAAAATAGATTCATATTACTGCACATCACGGCAAATGACCCAACCTAAGGAAAAATAGAAATCCATTACACCCTGTCACTCCAGTGGGTCTAAAAATAAATGTATGGCGAAAAAAAGGAAACTAAAGTAGTTTTTTTTTTTTCAATTAATTTGCACAATGATGTAAGTTAAAAGGATGTAAGTACATTTACCCAACCTCTCCACCAAGGCTTCATGTGACAAAAATCGTTTTAACGTGAAGAGTACCATACTCATAGTTATGCATTTGGGCCAAGGACAAAAGTTAATTTTTGCCTAGTGCCCGTGATCACTGTCACGCTGGCATCGGTATTACACTGACCCAAACTTTTTAACGTACTGAGTACAACGCGGCTGCAGGGTTCGAATCTCCGGGGCAGAGCAATTTCTCCCATCTAAAATGAGGAGAATCATAGCAACACTTACAGAAAATGGTGCGTTAACCACGCCTCAGTAAAACCTCATTGGCTAATGGTCAACTCCTGTGCCAGGTAAATAGGAAAGCAAACGAGAATGATAGTATCCCATCTTTTATATTCCTTAAACATCGCCATCTTGACAGACCAAGAGGAGTTATTAATTATAGTTTATAATTAATTTATAAATTTTATAAAGTAATGCAATTAAAAAAATCTTATTTTAATTCGATTATTTGTTTATTTACTAATCTTCACCCAATATAAGTCCCAAGATACACTCAAGGCAGCTGGTTACTCTCTGTAGTTATATTAGTGTAGGAAAGAAGAAGAGTTAGAAGTACAGAGCTGAAGTAGACTTTAGAAAGTTGATTTTCTAAGCTCAGCTTAGATGTGTCACAAGGCCGAATGTATGGGGTAACCAGTGAGGTTCGAACTCACTACCCAGGTGTAATTACACCACATCGAGTAGAGTTTAGAAGCAACAAGAAATCCGCTCCTAAACAGAAAACTGAGGATGAACTTCTACTCCTGTTCAAAAGACCGGAGAGGGGTGTGAGCCGAACGAAAGGCAAATTTATCTACTATTCTTGGTAATATAGAGGATGATGGCATTAATGGGTAATGATCACTTTTATATTTACATATTTGGGAAGATATAATTTAAATTCTCCTGCTCACTGTCCTATTTTGCTTTTATCATCGTTATAGTGGAATGGGCACATGGGTAAATTTTGATATTTTTATTATTTAGGGATGGTTTGGAAGAGCCTCAGCAGATATTTATACAAGTAAGTATACAAATTGCAGGTGCCACCTGTGAATCAGTCAGTGTTATTTGGGCTATAATTGTTCATGGTTTACGTACTGAGAGTCAAACCTTCTAATATCAATGCTGCACGTTGAGATCGTTGCAGATCTATCTATCTATCTATCTATCTATCTATCTATCTATCTATCTATCTATCTATCTCGGTCTGTTCCTATCTATCTATCTATCTATCTATCTATCTCGGTCTGTTCCTATCTATCTATCTATCTATCTATCTATCTATCTATCTATCTATCTATCTGGTCTGTTCCTATCTATCTATCTATCTATCTATCTATCTATCTATCTATCTATCTATCTATCTATCTATCTATCTATCTATCTATCTATCTATCTATCTATCTCGGTCTGTCTATCTATCTATCTATCTATCTATCTATCTATCTATCTATCTATCTCATCTCCGGTCTATCTATCTATCTATCTATCTATCTATCTATCTATCTATCTATCTATCTATCTATCTCGGTCTGTTCCTATCTATCTATCTATCTATCTATCTATCTATCTATCTATCTATCTCAGTCTGTTCCTATCTATCTATCTATCTATCTATCTATCTATCTATCTATCTATCTATCTCAGTCTGTTTCTATCTATCTATCTATCTATCTATCTATCTATCTATCTATCTATCTGAGATGAAAATGCTGGTATAGAAAAATCGATAAATCTATGAAAAACATGAGGTAGATAAATAAGCTACCTATTTACATGCATCTCTCTATCACCTCTCTCCCTCTCTCATTCTCTCTCTCTCTCTCTCATATCCAAATGAATAAGAACGGAGAAAATAATTGCAACGTTCAAAACATTAATTTAAAACAGTGCTCAATATAAAATAGAGCAATGAATATGTACATTCCCTAAAGTAATAATTAATAATATATATTACTTGAGATGGTATTTTTAGTTGATACTCGTGAATAAATTTTCTTTATTATTTTTTTCTAGAGTGGGCAGTCTGATAGACGTAAATGCACACTGTTCAAAATAACGGACCATTTATTTCAAAAGCAAATTTCGACTAAAAATAACGCTTGAAGTAATGAAAAATCTCTTATTACAATAAATCCATTATTACTTTAGAAATACATTCACACACACGTACACTTAAACACATACACACACACACACACACATATTCATATTTATCTATCTCTGTTATCTGCTTATCAGCGAAGAAAGGGTTGAAATAGATAAAGAAATAAGAAATAGATGTCTCTGTCTATCATTCCAAGTTGGTGGTGGGGGAGCTGAAAAGGACTTGGCAAACTCGGTAAGCTTGGCACACTCTACTTTCCAAATTAAATTTATGAAAAAGTATCCAATACATCATTTAAGGGCTGTGGTTCCTGGTTCACTTCCGGCTCTATGCTTTCTAGTTAAGTTTAATTTTCAAAAATTTAAATACAAAGCCAATCGCTACCTGTTGTTTTCCTGCTATTCTTCTACTAGTTCCGCTTCAGTTTTGAAATTCTTCCACACCCGATAACCGTCTCAGTCTCTTTACTGCCTTTCTTGAGATTAACTCGAAAAAAAAGAAAAAACATATACAGTACCACAAAATGACACCACATACAAGTTCCATCTTTACATGGAGAAAGCACGGAGCGGGAAGTGAGTTCGACGAGGTAGAAATGCGAGAAAAGAAACTGTAAGCATAGAACTTACGATTACATCTAGCAAACACAAACCTTCACTTCCTGGTTGCGACAAAATCGGGACAGTTTTGGTACAAACAGTAAAAAGGGTTTATGGGTCTAAGATGGTGCCCATGTTGTGTGCATTTTATTGATATTTTCTTCATTGTCAATTGATTTTACATCCTATATGACAACAAAATGATAAGAATTTCCAGACTTTTACCGAGACTCATTTCCCAAAACTCGTATTTCATTGATTAAATATTAGAATAATGATTTGGGGAAGTATGTCAATGAGAAAACTTTTCTGCATCGCATCATATGTTTTGTTGTTGTTGCTGTTGTTTTATTTTTTAATGATTTCACCCCAAGGAAGGCGGTAACGCCATGAGAGCATGGGGGTTTACAGGTAATTAAAGTGAAAGAAAAGACTGAGAATAAAGAGGCGTGAGGGAAGGAGAAAAAAAGTGTTAGGATACAAGAAGACAGAAGATGGCGATTGAAGTTACATTTAAATTTTTGAAGATTGTATTTATCAAGAAAGCAGAGTGAACAGTCTAGATGAACACTTTTGAATTAAAAACCATGAAAAACACCCACTCCACTACAGCTTCAGAATTTACAGATATTAAAGAAAAAATGAAGTTGTGGAGAGCCATGATCAAAGAGTTATGGTTTTCAAAATGATTACTAAGGTCACCTACACGAGTGAGATTTAAGAAGTAACTACATGTAAGAAACAGGTGGCCACAATATTTGCATTTGTATTAAACAAACAATAATCCATCGAATGTTTTCTTGATAAGGAAACCTGCCGGCAAACCATGTGCGTCATCTATTTAGATTACAGTTTTCTATGTTGATTCTTAAGACCAGTTATTTTGGCAAACACTTTGTCAGGGAATAGGTCAATTTAGATGTGAATAACAGTTTCTTTGGGGTTAAAATATACAATACGGATGGCGAAGAGCAATTCTTAGCTTCAAATATGAAAAATATTTTACTAGTTACAAAATACTATGATAGGAATAAACTGAGGTAGACAGCAAGTTATTGGTACACACACACACACACACACACACACACACACACACACACACACACATATATATATATATATATATATATATATAATGTTAACTATAGCAACAACAATACCAATAGTACAACTAGTATTAATCAAGCTAAAATTTAAATCGTCTTGTATAACCCACCGAGAACAAACTCGGAGGGAAAATAAGGGGAAGCAAAAAAAGAAACAAACGAATTACATGAACAAAAAAGTCAAGCACTCGTAAGAAAGAAAAGAAAACCCCAAGACGAAAACCCAAGAGGCAATTTCCCTGACGAGCCGTTAGGCGAAACCATGGTCGGTTGTTGGCTCTTGCTTAGATTTTCTGTCCTTATATATATATAATAATAACAATAAAATGATACTATAATTAATTGTTATAATATATTTCAGTCCGTCTCGAAAGACCCACCGAGATTAAACACGGAGGGGAAAAAAGGGGAAATAAAAATAGAAACCAACGAAGTACTTGAACATACGTCAAAATACTCGTCAGTCAGTCAGTTAAGTGCCATACGTGATACACGCTTGGGCGATCATGTCTCGAAAGAGACATGGCTGACTGGGCAGAAGATTATTCCGCAGTAGGTTGCCATTGCTCTCTGCGGTAGACTGGTTGCCGACCAAGGCTATAGAACCCAATCTGTCCTGTTATTTAACCCATAACTGGAGGGAAGAGACGGATTAGAAAGGAAAAAAACTCCGAGACGAGAACCCTAACACTAAAGTGCTCAATACAATAGTAGAGCAACAAATAAGAGCCGACTTGCCCTGAAGAGCCGTTAGGTGAAACCTAGGTAGGTCTCTTGGCTCTTAGTTAGATTTATTCTTATATATATATATATATATATATATATATATATATATATATATATATATATATTAACAGTTATACATATTATACTACACCGACACCACGATCGGATTTTCATGAACAATACAATCTTCAGGTGCTGAGTAGAGACTGACCGTTACATAATTGAAACTTTGATAGAAATATTAACACAATGTTAGTACAGTCCTTATATTATACCAAGATTACTGTTTATCTATATTCATTTAGAAGTTAGTTGATTACGCAACCTTGGTTTTAACCTTTCAGTATCTTCAAGCATTTTATATCAATATTTATTGATATAACACGCCAGAAGATTCCGAAAAGTTGAAATCAAAGTTGCGTAATCAACTAACTTCTAAATGAAAATATTGAAAAGCTCTACATTATATACGTATTAAGCACTTATATTACAACTGTATACTGGTCTAATTTAATTCTGGCCAATAACTGGTTAATAATTATGTATTAATTGTACATTGCGACACGGAAATTTCTATGTTTCGAGATAGATTCTCTTCATCAGGCAATGTTTGATGTTAGTCTTTACACCTACATAAACAACAAACCGAAGGTCTTGGAATTTAAATGTAAATTATTTGTACAACCAACATCAAACATTTTCTGATGACGAGAAGCTATCTCGAAACATAAAAATTTTTGTGTTGCAATGTACAATTAATTCATGACTATAAGGTCTATAATATTTATTATGTTGAGCACTGTTTATTATAAAATAAACGCCGGGGCACTCAAAATATTACAACTTTGAGTCCTCCTCACTTTGATATATATTTATATTGTATTTGAAATAGATGGGATTCATATGTCATATTTAAAATAAACGAAGATTAATGTCAATGTTAAAAAAAGTAAACAGACCTAAAATTATAAAGAAAAAAAGCATTTATTTAAAATAGACGGGATTTATATTGACACTAGCATCATAGCCCGGCGTTGCCCGTGCAACTCAGACCATTTTAGTAGTAGGACTCGGTTATATAAAAAAAAAAATAATTATATAAAAAAATTGTTGTTTAAAAATTGTTCAAAAATTCCATTAAAAAATCTATTTTCTTTTGTTTTGCGTAAACGTGATCTGATGTTTTGTGTGACAATGTAAACAACATTGAGTTCGTTTTTGTTTCAAAATTACGGGGGAAATATTTACATTTTTTGTTGACTGAATGAAGTTAACATAAAAATAAAAATTATTTATTTTATTTTACTGAAATTAGAAATATAAAACCTATTTTCGAAGAATATTTAAAAATGTATACATTTAATTTTAGAGAAAAAAATTAAATATAAAGGCTTTTTTTTTTTTTAGTCGCGTTTGACACGTGTGATTTGATTTATGTAACGTAATTAAGCAACCATCTTAGATCTTAGATGTTTTACGGAGCAAATGTAAACAATCTGCTCCATTGGCCAAAAAGTGCGAAAGGGAAAATTGCTGAACTTAAACTCAAACAAAGAGTATGTGTCGACCTGGCTTCCCTGTAGATATGTGTCCCTAGAAAGTTCGAATGGCGTAGCTTAAAAAATGTAGGCGTGCATAGGGAACAGTCACACACTGACTCACAGATTGCTTTTATATATATAGATAAACGGTGATTGCTGTTTTTAAAATTAATAATACACAAATATATATATACAAACAGAGATTTGTACCCACAGAAACAACAACTTGCCTTAAACAATACTGACGTCATTGTGCGAACCTTTCGGAACCTTTCGGCCAACACTTTTCAAAGGTCTTCGTTGGCGTTATTGTTAATAATAAAGGCTAAAGCTCTACACGGGAAAAAACAACAAAAGTTTACTCACAAAAAAGTGGGGAAAGGAGGAGCTCGTTTAAAATTAAATTTTAATCAAAAGAATTCAAATGTAAGTGGGGTGTAAAATACACAGCTCCATAAGATAAAATTGAAAAACTAACACTAATAAAATAAAATTTTATAATTTTAAATAATTTTTAAAAAATAATTTAAAATAATTTTTAAAAATTTTTTAAAAATTTAAAAAATTTTAAATTTTTAAATTTTTAAAATTTTAAAAAAATTTTAAAAAATTTAAAAAAAATAATTTAAAATAATTTTAAAATAAAATTTTAAAATAAAATAAAACTAACACTAATAAAAATAAAATACACAGCTCCATAAGATAAAATTGAAAAACTAACACTAATAGTTGCAAGGAGCGAATAAAGACCTTTGAAAAGTGTTGGCTGAAAGGTTCCTCAGGTTCGCACAATGACGTCAGTACTGTTTAAGGCAATATATATATATATATATATATATATATATATATATATATATATATATATATATATACTACCGGCCATAATTAGGCCACCCCAGTTTGAAAAAAAAAAAACGCATTTCAAACTATTTTTAGTATTTATTGCCAAGTGGATAATTCTAAATGAAAATAGAATGATTCTTTTGTTGTTATTATTTTGTAAAATTTTACAAGGTAGCCAGGAAGCCTTTGCTTCGGCTATCCAATAAGAAGAAGAGAATAGCATGGGGAAGAGAGCACAAAAACTGGACACCAGAACAATTCATTTGATGCACATGTTATTGTGCAGTATTAACCAAAGAACCTTTCTATTTTCATTTACAATTATCCTCTTGGCAATAAATACTAAAAATAGTATAAAATGCATCATTTTTTTAAAACTGGGGTCGCCTAATAATTATGGCCGGTAGTGTATATGTATAGGAAAAAGTCACAAATTCATAAAAACGGTAAGGATAATCCACAAAATTTTATCTAATTAATATAAATTATTAAATAGAGAGCTTAATGGATATTATCCATAGCAATATGGAATATGGAGGGGAAAACTCAAAACATAATTTAACGATTATAAATCCAGAATTTATTTCGACAGTTGTAAAAATTACGGACTGCTTTATCAAACCCGAAAACTCAAATGTTACATTTAATTCAGAATATTCAAAAAGAGATTTGCACAGAAATAGGGTGAGGTGGAGGGTAGATGTGTAGACAGTTAAAAATTGCAACAACAGATACAGGAAGTGTCACAAAAATAATGAACACACACACACACACACACACACACACACACACACACACCAAATCATGCATACACAAAAATTCTTAAAAGAAAAATATAGACAAACACAAAATCAGAGAATAAATATAATCATACACAAAAATAAGCACACACAGACATATAATTATAAGAAGCCATATATACACATTTTTTTTTTTTAATCATATCACCCCGAGCAAGGCGGTAATGCCACTGACGTGCAGGGGGCTACGTACGAGTGAAAAGATTTGAAAAGAGAAAGCCGGAAACCACATCCTAAACAGGAAACAAGGGATGAGCCTCTTCACCTGTTCAATAGACGTGGGTGGAGTGTAAACCGGGCGATAGTTTAATCTATCCAATTGAAAAAAAAAAAAAAGAGAAAAGAAAAAAATAAGGGTAAAAGTTTGGAAAAGAGAAAGCCGGAAACCACATCCTAAACAGGAAACAAGGGATAAGCCTCTTCACTCATTCAATAGACGTGGGTGGAGTGTAAATCGGGCGATAGTTTAGTCTATCTACTCCAATTGCAAAAAAAAAAAAAAAAAAAAAAAAAAAAAAAAAAAACAGAAATGAAAAAAAAATAAGACTCAAAGTTTGGAAAAGGGAAAGCCGAACACACAATACTAAAAGAAAACCAAAACTAAAAATAACCAGACTAAAGAAGAATTTTTTTAATAATCAAATCACCCCAGGCAATGCATTTTACTGCCACTGTTTTACAGGGGGTTACATAGAAGGAAAGTTATGATGAAGATTAACAGGTTATAGGGGGTGTCATGAAGTCGGTAAGAGAAAGATGAGAATACTGATGAGAGTGAAGTGGACGGAGAAAGGAGCATGAAAGAGAGAGAGAGAGAGAGAGAGAGAGGAAGGATGCAGGTTAGTGAGATAGGAGATGACTCTTGACTTTACATTTAAATTCTTGGAGATTGTAACTCTCAGGGAAGCAAGTAAATGGAAGGGATTTCCACAGGCGGAAAGTGCGAGAAAAGAAGCTGATGGAGTATAGTAAATACAAATAAAAATTGTAAAAAGAAAGAAAAAGGTCTATACAATACACTTAGAGCCACAAATAATTAGCAATCACAACATTTTTTCAAACGTTAAAAATAATAAAACTTCACAAGAAAAAATTTTATAGAAAAATAAGAAAAGAGATTCATAAAAATAATCATAAAGACAAAAACATTAAAAAATAAGCCAAAATGAAAAATTAAATAAAGAATTATAGATATAAAAGCAAAAGAGCCAGGATAGTTAAAAAAAAAAAAAAAAAAAACAGTCACAAGAGGATTTAGTCAGTCAGTTAAGTGCCATACGTGATACACACTTTGGGCGATCATGTCTCGAAAGAGACATAACTGACTGGGCAGAAGATTATCCCGCAGTAGGTTGCCATTGCTTTCTGTGGTAGACTGCTTGCCAGCCAAGGCTATAGAACCCAATCCGTCCTATTATTTAACCCATAACTGGAGAGAAGAGACGGATTAATACCTTTCCCAAGGGTATTTGTGCGTAAGTAAATGCAAGAATTTCAACTGGAATTCGAACTCGGCTCCTCGATTTGTCTTTCCAAGTCGATATCCACTACACTAAAAAAACACAAAAATAACATAAGTTTTAAAATAAAGTATAAATAATATAGATAAGAATAATAAAATAAAAATAAAATATCAGATTCACAATAGAGAAAGAACAGCTGAATTTTCTAGAAAATTATTCGTAAGGAAAAATGTTTAATCCTACAAAACTGGTAATTCGAATCTATTTTTGTGACGGCATTTAAAATCACTCCATTCAGTTGTTTTAAAAGCTGTTTATTACTACTGAATTTAATTATTTTTATTTTTTCATCTAAGCATAGGTTACATCTATTTCTAAAGCTAATAGAAGTTTGTGATTTTCCTATGAACTTCCATTCAATCTGTGGAGAGAGTCTTCTATCTTTTTATTTCCTCAAAACAGACAGAGGACTCTATGCAACATTTGATTTTTCGGGTTTGATAAAGCAGTCTGTAATTTTTACAACTGTCGAAATAAATTCTGTATTTATAACCGTTTAATTATGTTTTGAGTTTAATTATAACGCAGAATATTCGGTATTTAAGTCAGGTAAATTCCGATAGAACACAATGTTAAATTTATTTATTTAATTTAACAAAGTAATATAATCTAGAATTTTTTTTAGATATACTAAAATTTCATGGGTAATACGTATTTCGCAACCGAAACATACAGCATGTTTCAGCTGCGAAATATGTATTACCTATGAAATTGTATGTAGAATATCTAGAATTTTTTCTGCTCTCTCTCTCTCTCTCTCTCTATATATATATATATATATATATATATATGTGACAATGTGTGTGTGTGTGCGTGTGTGTGTGTGTGTGTGTGTGTGTGCGTGTGTGCAGAGCAATGGAGATAGATAAATCTTGACAGAAATTCTGCACACACACACACACACACACACACACACACACACACACACACACACACACACACACACACTATATAGCAAAATTTTCAAGCTACCTTCCAGATTTCGAAGAACTGCCTAAAAACTTCAAGTTTCGTTCTCGCTTTTTTTTTTTTTTTTTTGTAAACTAATTTACTAAGTCATTTCAGGGCTGAGATCCATTTTTACTTTTTTCTTTTTTTTTTAATCATATAATCCCGAGCAAGGCGGTAACACCACTGATGAGCAGGGGGCTACGTAAGAGTGAAAAGATTGGAAAAGAGAAAGCCAGAAACCGCATCCTAAACAGGGAACAAGGGATGAGCCTCTTCACCCGTTCAATAGACGTGGTTGGAGTGTGAACCGAACGATAGTTTAGTCTATCTACTACTCCAATTGAAAAAAAAAAAAGTTTGGTGACTTACTTTTATTTTTATCATATATTCAATAATAATAATAATAATAATAATAATAATAATAATAATGATAATACTTATAGCGAAATTTACCGATTATCACATAAATTTCCTTAAAATTTTTAGGCTAAAATTTTTAGCACTTTTTGTTTAATCTTCCTCGCTGGATAATGGTTATTTTAGGGTTAGCAGATTTAAAATCTAGGTAACCTCCTATCAAAAATACTTGGATGCCATGCAAAAATGGGTTAAATAGTTTTAGCATTCTCACTTAGTAAGGAGTTGATCAAAACAAAGAAAGTACAAACATTACTAATCGTTAAACAGCGAGAGTAACACTAAACATTTCTCCTTTACTGATAGATAGACAGATATTGATGAA